>CM056168.1:31984543-32153201 GCA_029691765.1 Entomobrya proxima
CAGAGAGAACAGCACTATAATTATTTCTTTATTCTGTATATTAAATGAGAAGTTAGTTAAATGATTAAAAGTCAATTAATTCATTCTTAAATAAGCCCTGATTGTATTTTATAACTGTTTTAATGATTTCTGGAACTGCTGTCAGTGGATTTGGCGAGAACCGCCCTGAGTCATCATAATCATTCATTCCACATCCTATTGTGCATTGAATAGTTAGTAGCGAATGGAAAGGTTAATGTAGGCACTAGTTAGGTCACGATAGCCGGACGCATCAGTATTTGTCCCTAACCGAAGTGTAACATTACAACACAACAAAAGGATATCCCATATTTGTTTAAAATATCAAGGATGACCCTTTACGATAAACTGACAACTTATTGTTTACTTTAAGCATGACATAAAGACTACAATTAAGCTTACATGGCACATTTAAGGTGGTCTCCAATATAGATATTCCTAATAAGCTTGAATCATCAGTGCATATCTAAATTATTTTGCACCCTCGACAAAATAAGTATATTTATATACCAATCTATGAAATTGGCTACAATTTTATTATTATGATCAGCAAACTTCTGAAATGAATCCGGGTCCAAGTGTTCTCCTTTTGACATTATAATCATCTATCGGCCTGCGTGTCTTGATTTTAGTTTTAACCTGCATGTAATTGGTAGGGATGTTGTATTCAATAGTTCTATACTCATAGGTATGGATCGTGTATTAACGTAGCACGATTTAAAATTAATTATTTTGCTATTAACGAAACTTTAATTCCAGCATTACAAATTACAAAATATAAAAAATATGTAAGATTTTATAAAAGAATATAACGAACTGCTCATCTGCAGATTAAGGATAGTACCAACTAGACGGCTATTATTTTAACAAAATGTCTCCAATGAATTTAAAGAAAAACACCACAGGTCACGTTACCCACATATTCAGCATCATTTTGTAAGATGAGGGGGCTTGTTTAAACGAAAGGGCTTGAAAACGTTGTTTAAAAACTCTAGAGTTTACATTTTAAGTTTCAAGTTAATAAGATGATTTTACAACAAAAACGCAATGATTCAAATGTAGGTATTCGATTCTTGCCTTTCAAATTAACTCTCAGATAGAATGCGAAAAAAATAAACCATTCTGAGGTGGTTTGTCCACAATAGCCTTTCTTCTTCTTTGTTTGCTTCATTGTAGCATTTTGTTATAAAAAGTGAGCTCTAAATTCTTTTTCCAAGATGTTGAAACAAACTTTCATACTAATATTCAGTTTTGTTTATTACGGTTTTACTACATCTACATTATGTACTACTACTATTAATCTAATCTGATCATTAGAACACGGTCGTTTTTCATGTCAGTGGCTAACTACCAAGACACTTTCGAAGGTCAACATTTTATTATATCATTTGAAGTCTAAGGATAGAGATGAATGATCAGGCATACTTGCAGCACAAATGAAACACTGGCTTGTCATGAATCACAGAGCTCAACTTGAGGAGAGATATAGAATTGAGATTTTTCAACCCGATCACGTTTTGTGCTCATAGTTTGGTTCAAATAAACTTACACTTTTGGGATACTGACGTACCTATTTGTGCACTTCAGAAGTACAACAGACTGAACAGACAGAGGGAATACTTTTGAATAATATGTTTAGCATTTTACCGTTCATCTAATTCAATGGTAAACGGGAGAAATACGGGTTTATTTGTGTATTATGCTAAAATAAACCTACGTGCTTTGTGGTTGTGCGTATCTTTACAGTCTCACTTTCTTTACATTAACGCTTTAAATTACTTCGGAAAAAGTCATAAAAACATGAAATAACCATGGTTTTTGTAATCCAGCCATTTTGACACAAACATTTCAAAAATATGTACTCCTGCTTCTGCAATTTTTATGTTTCAACTATATCATTTTAATCACCTTGATTTCGTGCAATTTTTATGAGCAGCGGGAAGCACATAATTCCAACAGTATGACGCAATTCGCGATATAGAAAAGTAATGTGGATGGTCTTGGGCACACTCTCGGACTGACGGAGAAGCACTCGTGGTCTCTGTGCAGGAGTAGTCCGAACTGGTTCAAACTTGGTATATGCATGTTATATGACTCTAGGAAGTGCATACGGAGAGAATTCGCAGTCTCGGACTGACGGAAGACCACTCGTGGTCACTGGGCAGAAGTAGTCTGAACTGGCTGAAATTTGGTATATGCATGTATTATGACTCTAATAAGTGTATACCGAGTGAATTCGCAGTCTCGGACTGACGGAAGACCTCTCGTGGACACTGGGCAGAAGTAGTCAGAACTGGCTGAAACTTGGTATATGCATGTATTATGACTCTAATAAGTGTATACCGAGTGAATTCGCAGTCTCGAACTGACGGAAGACCACTCGTGGTCACTGGGCAGAAGTAGTCTGAACTGGCTGAAATTTGGTATATGCATGTATTATGACTCTAATAAGTGTATACCGAGTGAATTCGCAGTCTCGAACTGACGGAAGACCACTCGTGGTCACTGGGCAGAAGTAGTCAGAACTGGCTGAAATTTGGTATATGCATGTATTATGACTCTAATAAGTGTATACCGAGTGAATTCGCAGTCTCGAACTGACGGAAGACCACTCGTGGTCACTGGGCAGAAGTAGTCAGAACTGGCTGAAACTTGGTATATGCATGTATTATGACTCTAATAAGTGTATACCGAGTGAATTCGCAGTCTCGGACTGACGGAAGACCTCTCGTGGACACTGGGCAGAAGTAGTCAGAACTCAAGTCTTCTAGTCCGTGCCAGGTCTAGAGGGCGGAGAAGTCCGCCTGACCGTGACTTCCTTCCATCTGCCAGTCCGCCACTGAGATGGAAGATGGAGGACTCCGCCTGTCCTGACTTTCCTCCATCCCTCAAGTCAGTCCCTGAGATGGAAGATGGAGGACTCCGCCTGTCCTGACTTTCCTCCATCCCTCAAGTCCGTTCCTTAGATGGAAGATGGAGGACTCCGCCTGTCCTGACTTTCCTCCATCCCTCAAGTCCGCCCCTGAGATGGAAGATGCAGGATTCCGCCTGTCCTGACTTTCCCTCAAGTCCGCCCCTGAGATGGAAGATGGAGGACTCCGCCTGTCCTGACTTTCCTCCATACCTCAAGTCCGCCCCTGAGATGGAAGATGGAGGACTCCGCCTGTCCTGACTTTCCTCCATACCTCAAGTCTGCCCCTGAGATGGAAGATGGAGGACTCCGCCGGTTCTGACTTTCCTCCATCCCCCAAGGCCGCCCCTGAGATGGAACATGGAGGACTCCGCGTGTCCTGACTTTCCTCCATCCCCCAAGTCCGCCCCGGAGATGGGTGACACTTATTAGAGTCATAATACATGCATATACCAAATTTCAGCCAGTTCAGACTACTTCTGCCCAGTGACCACGAGTGGTCTTCCGTCAGTTCGAGACTGCGAATTCACTCGGTATACACTTCCTAGAGTCATATAACATACATATACCAAGTTTGAACCAGTTCGGACTACTCCTGCACAGAGACCACGAGTGCTTCTCCGTCAGTCCGAGAGTGATTCCTCGCTCATGCATTTACTATAATGTCATATAAATGAGTCTTAATAAGGCAATAAAATTTAATTATTGACCGAGTTTTAATTATTTTGGTATATATCTGCTAACATCACACATTGTTGCCTGGGCCAGTACCACATCCTTGGCTAGCACATTAGCATTATTCGTGAATAATGCCCCGCCTACAACACATTAGAAAGTCTTAATTGCGGATAAATGATATTGGAGGCGATTTCTTTGCAAAAAAATCCAACGGAACACCAGTACTTATATCAACGACTGGTTTTTATTCATTCCTCCATGCGTCAATTCTTTTTTGATCGTGACTTGTGGTACAATGTCTTTGATATTTAGTCTTACTATTGTCAATAGAAGACACGTTTTCATATTTTCTTCTGTATAAATATCTATCAGACACATTTGCTACTTTTCTCTTCAGGAAGTGTTGTGAATTTCATCGCAAACCGTCTACGTTTTTAATAAAAGCTCTCTACGCTAAAATGACAAATTAAATCACTTACAGATTTAAGCATCCAATTGATGGAGACGTGATTTAAATTGCAACTGCTAAATATTTCCATAGTGCCAAAATGAAATAACATAATAAAACATGGATTGAATCTCCTTCGTTACACAAACATACAAAGGGTATTATGTAACGTACAAAGCAACCTAATCTAACAAGCAGCCTGTTTGTCCTTAATGTTCCACGTAATCGGCTTGCTGTATGCAACCATGAAGTCCTTATATTAATGTGTTTATGCGTTACTCTGTAACTGTCGTAGTGAAATTCTGATCAACCGTTATCTTGGCTTTTGCAATTCATGTTTTTTATTTTAGCATTCTGAATATTTTATTCCATTTTTTACAACACTGCAATGCAACGTACTCAAAGCCTCAAATAGCGTTGATTAAACGGGCACATTCGGAAATTTCGATTTTGTTGTTATAAACAGAGGTACATAAGTTGTAGTGGTGTATTTCGGTTCAATCACATTTCAAATCATAAAAAAGAATCTCTTAACTCTTATCAAATAAATTATGCTGCAAGTTTTTCATTCGTTTATAAACTATAGGTATATATATAAATTATCATTTAATTGTTGCTGTAAAATGTACATAATAATATTTCGTACTTATGTAACTGAGAAAGGGTAGTTTTAAACATGTCTTTCAGCTTTATTACTTTGTCTGAATTCCAATTAGTGTAGGGTAGTCTCACACAGCCGCTTATGTTGCTTAGTATTCGATAACGAGTTCCACAGTCACAGAAACATGTCGAATAATTGTCTTGATTTAGGACATTGGTGAACAATTAGTCAGATCAGACAAATTCTTCTACGTAAGTTAAAGAACTCAATGGTTGAAATTTTTGCTTAAGACTTAATACGTGATCAACCAGAGTCAGCAGTTTAGCGTTATGAATACCATAACGTCATAATAGGGCCATTTCCTTTTGTAACATGCCACATATCATTCTAGTTGTAGCTCTTTACTACAATAGTGAATCTCAAAATGCCATATTTACAAGATTTGGAGTTTTGGAAGGAGAGCACCAATGATGATTTTGCTGTCTATAATAACCACCAGATGGTTAAAATATAAGTTTCATATCAAGAACAAAGATTCGTCAGAGTGTAATAGGTAAAGTGTGATTTCGTGATGTAGAATACTTCACGTCAAGTGAACAGTTAAACATAATAATGATTTTCCAGTTAGCAATCTTGAATAATGATGTATAATTGGTAAATATTGATCCACCGAATCCGGTTGGATAGAAATGATGTGTAAACAAAAAAAACATTTGCACTTGCGTTTGTTATGCACGGTTAGTTATTTTCGTAAGAAGATATTTCCTTTATTTTACAAAAAATACTCATCCAACCGACACCCCCAACATCCGGAATTGGCACAATAATACCAGAAAATGCCGACTGAGCCATTCGACTTTATTGTCATTAATTAAGTTATTACTTGTAGAATGCAACAATTCTATTTGGTTAGTTTTAAACATTAGTTAAAATTTCAGTCAAAAACAGAAGTAGTGGTACTAAAATATTTTAATTTTAGTAGCGACGTATTGGATAAGCGCGCCATCGAAATCATTTTAATGTTTAACTTTATAATTTATTATATTTATTATATCATTTATACATATTATTTTATATATTCTATTATATTATATAATATTAACCCAACATCTAACAATATTAATCTTTTTTTATTAATATTAATATTTTTAAACATAATATTTAAGATAATTCATATTTTATTAATAGTATTTTTAAAGCAAGAAATGCAAGATGACTCAGATTATAATTTACTGCGATTAAACATTCCATCGTCCGAACAAACTCTTGAGAAAATATAGATACATGATTAAAAAGGAAGCAAAACGAATGAGATTATCTTGGGATATCTTACATAACTACGCCAGATTACCAGATATCTGTTTCTATTATTACTCTATCATGTTAACCAGTTGTAGCTTTGTGCTGCATATAAAGTTAAAATTGCAGTTTGTAAAACTTTATTATTATGCAAATGAATTGGCTCGAAGAACATGACGAAAAGGCTAATTTATAAACCGACTGTTCAAGGGAAATTGGTTTTTAATTCATGTCATAAATATCGAACCCTCATGTTGCTAAGTTTCATTCGAGTTGTCGAAAAAGTTGTGATTTGGCAGGTTCATTCATATTGTTTTAATTGTTACTTTCATTTACAGCAACTCGTTTTCTCGTGCCATTCTCAAAGAGTAAGTTTATAAATTGGGCTATCACACTACAAGTTGGCACAACTACAACCTTCATCGAAAACGGGAATGTAGCATATTTCGACATAAGTTTTGTAGCTTCAATAATTAACATAACATCTTGTTTGAGAATTTCATGTTATGTTTCACTACCTCCTGTGGTGCTGTATACTATTAATTTTCATGTTTGTTAATTGCATTATTGAGTTTTAAGTTTTTTTATACAATTTTTAGACTATTGCATTGCCATCAGTATCAACGACGATAATATATATGGACGGGACAACTACGTTGCTTTTCTATGACAAGCCATGAATCATCGTTGATCATTTTAGCATAGATATTTATTTTGTAATTCTCAAAACTTGATCAAAACGTTGTATTAGAGTTGTGTATGCCGGTTAAAATATTTATAAAACGGGAATAATCGTTTTTTCAGGTATGCTCGAACCCTTTCATAACAAAAAAGAACTCCTTTGGGTAATCAACTTGAGAATAATTGTTCCATGATTCCATTGTAAATGAAATTCGACCTTTGATACATCTACCATCGACTGCAGTTTCACGTGTACTAATTAGTATGTACTAATTCACTTCAATTCATTTAGCGCATATAACTTACCTTATACTCTTTGTTCATTGTAGTATCAAAATGAAACTCCAAAAGTTTCGATTAAGTTTAAGTGTTGCAATCTATTTGCTTTGCAAAATTATATTAGACTGACGTCTTTTTTCCAAAACATCCTGGCAAACGGATATTCTTTTAAACACATCCTAGCTATTATCAAAAAACATATTATTCCAGTTTACAAAAACATTGTACATTGTTTGTTTTAAAAGAAATCGTAGAAGCAAATTTGTTTTGGTTTATTTTCAACCTACCAATTTGGTTAATTTAAAATGTATCTTTATTCACGAAAAGTATTCAAATTAATTATTTCCTGTCAGTTAAAACGAACAGATTAGAGAAGGCTAGTCTAGTCTAAGAAAGTTCGGATGATGTCAACCATCCTTGGCCAACAACAAACTCCACATTAGGCACTGGCAGTAGCAGTAAATATGTAGATTTGTAATATGTGTAAAGAGAAATGTGTAACATGAAAATGGTCAACAAAATGCACATTTCACGGAATGATGTTATTATAAAAGATTTTGTATTTAAAAGTTATGTAATTGCAGCCGGCACACTTTTGAACTCGGTACAACATGCTTTCACTTCTTGCAGTTTGCAGTGGATGCTGGGCTTCCATCCCTACAATTAGTGACACATCCCACCCCGTATACAATCCGCCTGAATAAACAGTCAATAACGTGTATGCAGTATGTATTCCATCACTATAGTATTTATTAGTACTATAATGTACGTCTTTGTAAATCTAACGAAAAATTGATTAGTTTTTCAACGTTCGCCGTTAGTTTGATATTGCATTAACCGCGGCATCAGAAATCATGTTTTTCTTTATATAAAATGATGCATTCTATCGACGCATCGACTAAATTCCACAAAATTAGGATAGCGATATAAATATCATTTTATTTGAAAAATCAGGTTTGTTGCTTGTAGTAACCTAGTTAAGCATTTTATTTTTAAAATCCAACTTTTAATACAAATTTGAACCGTTTTTGATAAAGATGTTGAGGATCGCAACCTCAAATTGACCTGCAGCAACCTAATATGTGCAGCAAAGATATGTGATGCATGCTAACGTGCTATTTAGATAATCTGAGACTCCATTCACACCGGTATCAAATGATATTGCGAAATCGTTCACTAGAACTGTCGTAGAAAATAAAAATGACATTTATGAGATACGACATACAAAGGTGTGTAATAATTAATAATGTATGTTTAAAATTTCATCAAACTTTCTCTGCTTTGGAAAAAGAATGCTGAACTTTCGGTGTGAATAACTGTTGTTGTTGCATGCAGACATGAGTACTTGATCGTAGGATGCAGGTATACTTTTTGGTTTACGGTTTTTGACACATCTTTCCAGAATCCTTTGCTGATCTAATAGTTAAGTTTAAAATTATATATTATGAGTTTGAGACAACTTTTAAAGTATCTAACTTAGCTGCAACATTATAGTATGATGCTAGAAGGTCAACTACTGTAACCTACATTCAATAGAAATAGTTTCCGTTAAAATAAGTACTTCATTAGGATTTAATAATATTATCTCGCATCAGAAATAACATGTGGTTAACAAAAAACATTCGTCATCTCTTTATGTGTGTAATCGTAATACAATGATTTCATTATAATATTATATGCCTCACAAGAAGATGTAAATTTGTCTAAAATGTAAAGCGAACCACACACGTCCCAAATATTTCTAATCTTTAATAATTTATTCACGTAAAATTACAATCTAATCTTCCGATGAGAATCGTGGTTGCAGAAGGTTTGTTTTTCTCTTCTTTCATATTTAAAAAGAGTCCCGTTAAATTTACAACTCATGATTACCAATGACCTTGTAAAAGGAATGCGTGCGTATGGTATTTGTTTGATAAAGTTGTTCGTATTAAAATATTTTTTGAATCCCACATTACTTATATCTATCACTCTATAATATGCATTTCGTAAATGAGATGTGAATCGGAATGTTTATATTATAACAATATAGAAGGCGTATTTACAGTAATTATGGTCATAGCTAGCGTAAAAAAATCAAAAAATTTAGCATAATGCTATTATGCTGTTATGCTGATCACAGCAGATGTAAAGCAGCAAATGCAAAATAAATACACAATTCAATTCTTTCTCTATACGTACCCTTTTAGTATGCCTTAATAAGCCATAATATTAATATATACCTATACATAATAAGATTGTCTTTCTTTTATAGCGATCTATTTTATCACGCGTTATGCTATATACATGTCGTGACTTTCGCCACTATCACCACGTGCTTTGCAAAATTCACTACGAGTTCTTTAAACTTAATAGCTTGGCATATAATATATATATCTATATCGGCACAGAAAAACATGATAGAAATTTGCAACATTCAGGAAACAAGAAGGGATTGTTTCGTATTCACAGATTAGTACGATTTCTTTCCATATTTTTGTGGCAATACGTGTCAACAAGATGTACGGGAGTAACTTGATGTGCGCCCGTGTGTGCGCGGTTATCTCTTGTTACTTGTTCCGATTTCATGAGTAAAAATGATTAACATGTAATTTTCGTGACAATGAGGTAGAAAGTCGATATATATTGCTTTGCACGCTGTATCTTTCTATATTGAAGTTGCTTGAACCACTTTATGTTCTATTGCGTGTTGATTTTTTATATTTATACTTGTCCGGCACTATGCGTCTTCAAATCGGACATTGATCCTGATTTTTTACGCGCAAAGTTTGCGCAGATATACTTGCTATATCCTGCAACATTTTAGCCTCTTTTGAAATTAATTTCAGCACATTCAAAGACGACTACAAAATTTTGTATCATTAAAACTGAAATTTCTAGACGTTTTTTGTGAATTCTCTCGTCATTATGCTTGACGATTTGCGCCTTGACATTTACTGGAAAATACTTTATTTGTAAGCTGGCGGCAGGGCTTAGAACGTACAAAGTAATAAGCCTTACAATGATTCAAACAATAACTTAATGTTGTCGAGTAAAATGAGAGCCAAACTTCGTTTGATTTATAACCCAATTGAATAAGTACAAAAAGATCTTGTCGGAACGAGTCGTAATACTATCGTAAACATATTGTTTATTTTTATGAGTGAGTCTAAAATCGTGTATATCTACGTAAAATCAGAATAAGACTACTGGAATATCCTTCCCTATGTATCTCATAATGGCATATTCGTCATTTGTTGTTATTTGTAAATACATAAAGCTTTTATAATCACTTCGTTTTCAATGATGCGCGAAGGGCGAAAGCGTTCTGTAGATCTTGATAATATATGTTTATGAATAAACGTACTTCTACACGCTGAAAACGTGTAACTTATTTTAAAATACAACAATGCAGATACTTGTACTTTCAACAAAATGTTTAAGGTAAAAACTTGATCCTTTGCTGGAAAAATTTCCCCTTTTCATGCGAACAAGTGTAAACGTGTCAGTGTAGTTATATACTTATTTTTTTAGTATACTCTGAATTTGATCTTCTTAGTGTGTATAGGTTTTGAAACCCTTAGTTTAGTTTAAACCCCTTTCTTGTGCAACAAGGTGTAACGAAATATAAATTGAAAACATGAAGAACAATGTCATTCCATCCCATCATTCATCCTATGTCAAAAATCCATTTTATTACATTTCTGAGCAGAATGATTTAAACGTAACAATCAGCGCGCGCACAATTTTTTTCTCTGTCCTACAACGCTAAGAATCATTTTAAACAACGCTTAGTAGTTTTCATTTGTTGCTTTTCACTTTTTTATTGCCTTGCAATGCCGTTTCGTGCTTGCGGCTGCAAACAAAGAAGGCGATCGGAAGGTTGAGGTTACAATAGTGTAGAGCGTATAGGTACTTGAAGCAAGTAAGTAAATTTCTAGAGAAAAAGTATTTAGATGGGACTACAGGACATATACCCTTTTAGTATGTAAGATCTAATTTCATTTGTCTTCTTACAGAATTCATCGACCATTGTTTATTAAAAAATGCAAACAATGGTTTATATAAGGAACCCACTAACTATTTTGGAAAGCGTACTACTTGCAGCATAAACGGTGTCGGTCAAAATAAAAAATAATTCTAACTCAGAGTTCTTAAAGCTATGAATTTCATAAATTTGTATTTTATGAGCACTTCGTAACGTCAGTCAGGTTCCCAAGTTTTAAGACCCATTAAGTTCAATTCCTTCAAAATACGTTTTTAAGTATCAAATCCTAACGGAGCAAAGGCCAAGTTTTATACATTTTGCAGTTGTACTTCACATGCTAGTAATAAATTGGGAACTTTACTTATCCATACCATAACACCATATAGCAGTAACGAAGCAAAGGCAGTTTAGGTTAGGTCATACTGATGATTCTTTAACATATAGGAAGTTATGTAAAGGAAGGGTTAAATGAGCATTATAAGCAACGAAATACTAAGCCCAAATATAATAGTATAGTTGAAAATTGCAAGAAAACAGATAATAAAAGTTTTCGCGAGTGTACCGCATAATTTGAGGATTCCTCTTTATGACATCCTTTTGAGAAAAATACAAAAAAATCAGGTTTAAAAACAAAAATTGAGAAAAACTACAAACGAGTAAAAGACTTAAACAAGTCTACTGTACAAATTGTATGAAAATAAAAACGGTAATGAAAAGGTTTATAATGATGGTGTAGCTCCCTGAGTTCAACTTTTGCAACAAGTGCAACAAACTAATAAAGTGCTTCATTAAATGGATGACAAGGTTTTACAGAAAAATTAAATTGGGATGCTAAACTGGCATAAAGTTGGAAGTCTGGTGAAAATAGCATGAGTTAAGTGGAGTGGTGCAAACAACAGCATAATTTTTTTACATCCATGCTTTTGCACCATCCATCCACAAGAAGTTGCAAAATTTAGGACAGACTGTAAGGCCGCGTTTCAGTAAAACTAACCGACAATGAATACGCTTTGTTAAAATAACAAGGCCGCGCACAGTTACATCACATCTAAGTTGGTAATGGTCTGGTTAAATGGTTGCGCCAAACCTTAACTGATCTTGAACAGTTTACAGACATAAGTAGCTCCCGGGTTCTAAAAAGAAAATCAACTTATTCCGATTAAACTTGAATTGAGTTCACAATACATTTTGGCATGTTTATTTCCCTTCGAATATTTTTTCATAAACTATCAATTGTAAACATTGTATAAGTAATTTGTGAGACGGTTTTTGTATTCTATTTCAAGTTTTGCATTGTATGTCTTAAATGGTCTTTATTACGTATCGCAACATTTTTACCAGATTTGTATTGATGATATGGCCGTCCGGCAGAACGTACTTTAACTGGTTTAACGTACAATACTCTGAAGCAACCTGTATGATTGACAAACAATGCTTTCCAGTCTCTGTATTTCTACAGAATTTTTCTGCCTAGGTATATGGGTTGACTTTGACCATTCTTATAATATTTATACTATTGTTTTTTTTGCAATGCTAACTATTATACTTATTTACTTGGGTCGGATTTCGACACTCAATTATGACTAGTTTTACTGCTCTGTGGGTGTGCTGAATAAACCAAAGCTTTAGTTTGGCTTCTTTAAATTTTTTAGCAATGCAATGACTCACTTGACAGCTTAAAAGGTTAACATTTTTGCAATAACTTTAAGGAAGGTCAAGTATTGCAAATTGGATTCGGTTTGAAATATTTCGAAAATCATATCTAAAGATTTAGCAATTAGATTTCGGTCAATATCAGTGTCAGATCAATTTTATAGCCTTAACATCTGAGTCAATTTCGTGTATCATCCACCCTACGGGTTGAACTAAAAAGCCAAAATCATTATAATTCAAAATTCCATGTTGAATGCTTTCTAAAAGCAATAATTGAAATGTTGCCAAATCTATTTCGTTTTGGCAAGTCTTATATTACTTTTATCATAAATTATTAGCATGCCCCTCTCTCCATGAAAATGTATCATTTCAACAATGCCATCGTCATCGTTTCATCTTAATCACATCTTCCAAACACACGTATTTCTATCATTTCAGCCAGCTTGCATCCTGCTGGGAAGACATGTTGCAAAATAAGGAGAGATTCTCAGTTCCTTGCTTTGCTTGATCTTTCCTCTGGTTTTCGTGTCGGGTGTTCTACTACTCTTGGACTGGATTGGTAATATTGCAAAAGCACGTCAAGGGAAACTATTTATGGATAAAAGATTACTGGGTTCAGCAGGAATGAAATACTATTTACCACACAACGTTTTTTCGATGTGTTAAAGATATTATATACTGCCTTAAGTCGTGCAATTTTTTACATGAGCATTTTTTATCTTTATTCTATTGCTCACCACATTTTTTCACGAGCTATCAGCACTTTAAAAATACCTGAATGATGTTCTCGGTGCGCTGACCAAACGAACGCATGTTTAAGTGGTTCTAATTTATGGCGATTACTTCTTTATGCATAATAATATCCTTTTCTGGCATTATTTTTTGTACTCTTTACCTTTTCTGTAGAAAAATGGGATGAGCTGTTGAGCACGACAAATTCAGGTAACAGGATCGCTTGACAAGAATGAGACAGGTTGCAAGGCGACCAAAAGCTGAATAACGAAAGATGATGTTGTTATATAGCTATATTAGATTTATATAGATCGGCGAGAGATTATTACCCCCCTAAATTATGCCTTGTCACGCCGATGCTATTTACCTCGGACTCTACGTTGTCTCGTTTGGTAAAAATAGAATTATTATAGCTAATACGTCCGACCTCATCTATCAAACCCATTTACTTAATGTGATCTGACGTGTGAAAACTTTGTTCGTGCTTGAGCATGTAAATGAGCGTGTCTCTAGTCTCATGAAGAGAACATCGTATAACATCACTGTGACAAAGTTTGTAACTGTTAAATACTATAATTTTGAGAATGATAACAATCAACATGCCATACAATATCTCCTCTTGTATTCCCCTTGTCAGAAAATTATTATGAACAATTTTATTCGACATTCGATTTTCTTGATCCATTTTAAAGCTTGATTTGTCATAATATTCTGTAAGTAGTTTCAAACTTCCGTTTTGAAATTACCTAGCATAAATGAAGGAGGACGAAAATTTGAAGTTTTCAGCTTAATTGCCTAAGCCCGCTTTGTTCTCGCATGTTATGTAAATCTGCAAAATTTAAAAAGCTGACAAGTTACATTCCAGTCGGTAATATTCGTTTTTATGGATGTATACTATAGTGAAATGCAATGAAATGATATATTATTTTACGTAGAGGTAGATTCATCAGAATATCTAATTAGCAAAAGCAAAGTAGCATAATGAATGCATAAAACAGAATTTTGCAATATTTGTTTATTTCTTTATTACGGCAAACAATTTTTACGATTACAAATACTTGCAGCTTATAGTGAAACATATACTCTTGCATTATCATCCACATGAGTCAAAGTAGCATTGATATTAATATTTTGCATTTTAATTTACGGCTCCCGGCAAGTTAAACTTTCAAACGCGCATCTTTGTTAGTTTTAAGGTGTACAAACTTGTTATTTACACCAAATCCACCAGATTCGGACCACACACTCATAGTTTTATTCCATAACTCTCTCATTTCTCTTCCTAGCTGTGATCCTCGCTCCATGTGGACAATCATGAATGGGATCTTTTGAGGTGGGGAGGGTCGTCCATCATTATTTATTTGATTAGATAAACCTGACGCTGCTGTCACTGCTACCCGAATTTTCCTGTCAGTATTTATCGCCTTATCCAAATTGCTGTGGCTGCTTTCGATAAGAGGTTCGTCTTTTAAATTATTCGCTTTATTTGTACCACTAGAAACTAGCCACTTCCTATACTCTTCCGGATCATACGAGTATCGCAAATTCAAGTAAAAAGGCTCTACATGTGCTAACTCTCGCAGAATGCCAGTGACATAAACATCGTCAATCCACAGGAACTTGTTTTTCATTCTCCGACTCATCCTATAAATTTCACGTATGACATTGGGTGTAGCAAGATATGCTAATCCACCGCAGTACTTAGGATAAGTCTCGTGAGGGTATTCTTCATACGTCACTGCCCATTTTTTACCCAATGAGTCTGAACTTCTTACAGGCTTTGTGCCATCAGGGAAAACATTACAAATCAGCGCGGGTTCTGGGTCCTTCCCAAATGTTCGTAAAACAAATTCAAAAAGCTGGAAAAGATCTATGAACGCGTCATCATCCGCTTTTAAGATGTATTTAGCATGCGAACAATGATTTAAAACCCAAATGTAGCCCATCAAATGCTTGTACGTGAGATTCCGATACGAGTCAGCAAAAGCCCCAACGATAATGTCACCATATACTTGACTTTCGCGCAGAATTTTCGAGAAGTGTGTGCTGTGGTTGGGGTTGCTGCTGGTACGGCTCCTCTTATCACCTTTTTCATCGGCAACCACATTATTACTGCTAATGTTATTATTATTTTTATTACTATTATTGCCATCATGATCGTCATCAGGATTCATCTCGTGTCCCAAGAGAAACACAAGTCGAATATGAAAGTGTCCCAAGCGTTGTAATGAGCCCCAAGTTTCCCTGATTGCTTGTCGCTCCTCAAAATTCCGTGGAGCAGAGTGTACAATTATCATAAAAAATATCGTGCTGGTATTCTTGTCTGGTCTTTTGCCGTAATTATTACTACTGCTGGTCCCATCATCATCATCGCCACCATCACCGTCAAAGTAATTATCATCGTCACGAGGAATATTACATTTTGTCTTGTTATTCATCAGAAATTTAAAGTTGGGCACATCAAGCAACATAAAGTTGAGCATACTACTGCCATCATCAGTCCCATCATGCTCGCCATTGTGACTTCTTATTGAAGACACTGATAAAATCTCGGGTATTTTGAAGGCGGGGGATGAGACGGACATCAAAGCAGAGGATGATATTATCGATGGCATGTTCCAAGACTGAACCAGTCGATTCTGCAATCTAGAAGAAACAGGCGAAGTTGACGTTAACGACGGGGATAATGACAACGGGTCGATTCTGTTGTTCTGCTCGTATTCTTTTGCCCAAATTGAATTCTTGACTAGGTTGAAGAGAAAGAGGACACACAGGAGAACACTAAATGCCTACAAAATTAACAAAGAAAGTAATATTTTAAGATAAAATCATAATTTTTATTTAAGCGATTCAATAGCAAACAAAACATGGACGCTAGTTCGTCTATAAAAAACTTTTAAGTCATATATTTCTTGGTGTTGATGAAAAAAGATGATTTGATAACCATATTTTTTTACATTTGTACATTTCACATTGATGCATAATACGCTTGAGATGTTCAAGTGTCTATCTTTCCTTGTAACATGCAGTAGTGGTCGTGTCGGTTTTATTCATATCTCCTGCAGCATTTCACGTTTTTTCCGTTTAGCACATACAAAAGACTTTAAGAAAATGCTTCCCCAATAGATCGCTGCACATTCTAGTGATAATAATAATTATGACATGTATGTGACTGCAATTTTTCTCTTTGGAATGGAATGTTGGAAAATAGTTTTGATGCTACTTGATTCATAAGAAATATAAAACGTCTTTCTCTTTCACAAAACTAGGTACCGTTGAGAGGATCTATGAAAAGAAAATACTTGAGTTGTTACCCATGTAATGAGCACATGCCACAGGAAATTGCTGCGATTGTCACTTAAAAAAGGAAATTTCAATAGCGTGGTTTTTAGGATGTACGTGACAAAATCTTATCATTTCAAATTTTAAACGTCGTACTAGCACATATTGTTCGAATATATAGTACTGATTATGAATTATGAAACAAGAATGTGTATGAGTTATCGTGGAATAGTAAAAGCAGTTGTGAATATGTATAGTGATTGTAAAATGTTGAGACGAAGACTTTCATGGATTTTTTCGTGATGTAAAATAAATTCTTAAAGATTTTGAAGTTGTTTTTTGAAATGTCAGTCAATTATAATATACAGCCATTTTTCTCCTTCCGTATTATGTACGCATGTGTCAGACAGAATCAGACCAACAAATTCAAAATTCAAAGACATGCAAAACCACATATTTATTGCAAATGTCCACCTGTCTTTTTACTTGCTCATTCTTTGATATCTGCATTTAGTTCCCTTTTGTGGGTTTCTGTCTCTTTACCTTTGTGATATTACGCTTTGTGACAAGAAAGTTGTGGTAAACAAACTCGGCGTGAAATCGTAATAATATGCAGTAACATTCAGTGAGTTTTTCCTATAGTTTCTTTTTACGCAGGGATAGACATTGTAAATGTGCTCATGACCATCTAATAAAATGTATCATTTTCACACATAGTATGCAATCAGTGGAGCATTTTGAGGCTACACATTACAACCTGGCATTATTATTATTGTTATTGTCTCATCAGGCAGGCAGGTGATCATGATCACTGTCATTACGTTATACGAAGCCAGTTACATACCTACTCAGACTATGGCAAACCTATTCAGACTGTAGTTGTTGCTTTGCTTGATATTCTATATAGACAATGTCCGCTTTTAGGTTTAGGGCTAAACTTGTGTTATTGAGGGAAAAGAAAGAAAACAGAGTTTTAAAAAATTAAACCACACCTGGCAAATTCGAAAGATGAATAATCTCCTGCGAACAAGATGACGGTAGTGGGAAAAAGGCGTATGGTGCTGATGTGAATGCTTTTCTTGGTGATGGTTAGCGGCTAAATACAACGGTGGGGATGTTAGATGATTATGACTACTGCTATTATTATCGGAACTGTTGTTTTTGATGATGATGCTCATTGAGGAGGAGAGTCTTTGATGTTGCGACTTGTTATTTGGTACGACATCAGCAGCGGCAGAAGGTTCATGGTCGTTATTGGAATTACAAGAAGACGTAGCGGCTATAACAGTATCATTTGTGGCAATGAAAGGAAATAAAGAATTGGTTGGTTTGCTACCACAAACGTGATTACAAGTACTTTTGCAATTTTGATAAAAATCATGCTCATATCCTCTGCTCAGGGAAGGAATGATGCTGGCCGGTTTATCATCCATGCGCTCTTTTTTATGGTCGTCACACTGGTTGAGATGATCAGTGGAAGAAACATCAATTGTGTTCTTACGAGAAGTAATTTCACTGGATGACTTAGTTCTTGGCTTAACGATGGCCAATAAGGGTGATGATACAAGTCTTTGTTGCCGCTTTTGAGAAGGCTTTTGTTGCTGGTGTTGCTTTTGCTGTCGTAAGTGATGATGATGATGCGGATATAACCAGACATTTTCACCAACGTCATCCCCATCAACGGGCAGTTGGGGCAAGTACAGGAAGCTTTCTAATGAAGACAAACTCGACGGTAGCTGTTGTTGGTAATTACACTGGTGATGGCATGCATTGTTGTCCGAGGACGAGGACTTGGTTGATGAGTGAGATGGTGAGGCATAACAAGTAGATGTATGGGATGACATGTTTTGATCCGCTCGATACATCCAGTCTTTCAAAACGTCAGTCTTCTGAAAGAAAAATACGGAACAGGAAAAGAATGTATTAAATGCAACAGCAACTTAATCAGTTATGGTTTCATGGTTAATGTTTATACATGCTGTCATCAATGTTTATTCAAGAAAGTGCAAACTAACGATACTGGTTGAAAAACTCAAAGGTAAATTATTTTCTTTAGCAAAATAAATTATAAGTAATTTGCAGGTCAGAAATCTAACTTAACAAAACATTTTAAAGACTAAACTATTGCCTATATAGTTGAACACAAGCAACACTCATTTCGAGAGAGTTTTTTTACTTTTGCATTAAAAGTCGCATTAACTACAGTGAAAACACTTTTTGTAACTAGTCAGTCAAGTTTTAACCTGGTAATAGGAAGCATACGGACAATAAAAAATAAATAAAACGATTTACATACTTTGAAAGTTCTTGATATAGATAGCACTCTATTTTTGGTATCAGGATGCCCGAATGAATCAAGTATTATAAAATGTTATTTCGAATTTAAAGTAGGAGCAGATGTTCGGATCGGATTCGGCATCACAATGAAAGTTGGCACAATGCGCAATATTTTTATGTTGCATCAACAGGGCACATTCATTTAAATCAAATAAGCATTTTGCAAAGCTTTCAAATAGAAGAATGGCAATAAAAGATCCCAGAATAGGCACTTATTAGTCAAAAAACCTTCTCTGAAAAGAAGAATCCCTGCTGTTTTCAACGGAATAAGAATGTTCTTTTTAAGTGTGTATATAATGATATAATCATAGGATCCAATTCATTGCTATTATCATTTTCTTAGTATCACCCCACACAGTACTAGTTAGTACACAGGGTATCATAAAAATAGTACGGATTTATCAACATCTGTGTCCACACAACAGTAACCTGAGATATCAAGGGAAGTTCTTCAATTTGCGTATTGATGGAGTTTGGAATGGAGGGATAGAATGTATTAATCTGCCAAGTCATTCTGTGCTCTTTCTTCTTTTTCCATTGTTGTGGACAAGAGGACGGAAGAAAATTGCAAAACAAAGAGAAGATGCTTTACGTTAAAAAATGCTACATATCCGTAAGGACTATAAAAATCATTTATAGTAGACACACTGAAAATTTTGAATGAGGATGGTATTATTCCATCAACCTGTCCCAGAAATAATAAGGCATGCAATAAGAATGTCAGAATGTCATGCTGCCACATCCATTCTTCCAAGTACAGTTAAACTCTCCCAAGAAAATATTTCTTTTCCATTTTGTGTATCCTTTTCCTCTGAAGTTGCTTTGAAGTCGATAATAGCTACAAAAGAGCTTTTTATTAGAAGACTAGCAACAACACCTCTTTAGAGACGAAAGAATTTTAAACCTTAGCATTTCCCTGGGTCGCGCTTAGTGCACACTTTATATGATGAACACATACATGTTATGATCATCATATGCAACAAAAATATGTAACAATGATTGCCTGTAGGGCTCGTTGTAATTTTTATCTTTCGTGGTTTACTTGCGTTTTGCGAAACTTGGAATGGAATGCTATCTAAAGAAAAATAACTTGAGGATACTTTTAAAACTCCACTCGTGTGGCCCATTTTGTGACTACGATTATGTGTTATGATATGATTTTTCATTCCTTGCCAACATGAATGCATTAAAACGATCTTCAATGTATTTTTCGAGTGCACGCATAAGATTATTTTTCTGGTGATGGTTGAAACGATATTGTTTTGCAATCACGCAGAAACTCTTATTTTATAAGCAGGCACACTTTTCGCCGGACTGCACTTTTTGAAAGTAATAATGATTCATGAACTACAAATTGGGTTAAGTTAACTTGAGTTACTTTTGTTGTGACACTTGCCCAATAAAAATGTATCCGAGGAGAGTAGTGTTAAACACTTCAGTGAACAAAAATTCTTGAATTTCTCTGATGCTGTGGCTGACTACTTTTTTATATATATGCATTGAGATTAGGGTAAAAACAATTTTAAATTGGCATACATTTTGCAAAAGATCTACAAATTGAACATCCTTTGTGTAAGTAATATGGAACACGCAAAATTGCGGCAAGTTCATGATAGAAGACCTTCCCTAAACTGACAAATATTTTGCTACAAAATGTAAGTCAGTTGAACCAAGAAAGGCTTTTGGCGACAAAGGAAAAATGGTGATTATGTAGATGTGGCTATATCGATTTGCAAATCTGTGTTCGGAGGATATACTGAATACCTATGAGTATTTTCATGCGTTAATCAGGAAAACAAGTTCCACCAACCTACCTTCAAAATGTAAATATTGTGTCCTAAAAAGAAGCGGCGGTACTGTCAATTTTAAAGACAAAAGCAGGCGGTACTTTCGGTAAAGGTAATCTGATACAAATTTATATTTTGCATAACGTAAAATATCATGTCATGCATGTATTGGTTTCTTTCAGCAGATATCGTGCTAAAAGAGACGTAACTCTGATTCTGACAATGGCCAATCTTGCTTTACTAGCCTTTTGGACACGTTGCGTAGAATACTTGTATCAATAGCACTAAACGCAAAATTAATACACACCGAGGTTTTTACCTCTCCGATGATTAATCCGTGTGGCCTGATTATACACAATATTTAACATAATTATATTGTGTTGTGAAAAAAATGCCCGTAAACGTACACTACAGCTCAATAGAATCGTCAAATGTGTCCGCGCATTGCACTTTAACGGGTTGGTAACGAAACATTCTTGGCAAACATGTACAAAAAGGCGGGTACGCTGTTTTATGCAACTCTAAACCCAATACGGAATAGTAATTGTAGGGGAACATACCACTTTGTACTGCTGACTTGCTTGGCAAGCAACTCAAATTGCACGAGTAAAGCAAATTTGCATATATTAAAAGCATAGCATATTATAAGCACTCAAGAATTTATCGGTCAATGAAATGCGTGTGTGACTGCTGATCAAGGAGAGGGGTTATATCAGCAAAATATTACCACCAAACGATTTTCATCGTCACACAGAACTGTGGAGCGGAAGCCCCTGAGCTATGAATATTTCATTACTTTTTGTTGGGAAAAGTGCAAACAAATATGAATGAACGAAGGAATGGAGGAACAATTTGCAACAAACTATTTGCGTGACCATCCATGCAGCAACTTTGGATGAAGAAGATCATTGTAACTTGAAAGTCAAGTGTGTGATAACACTACTTTATCACGATATTATCACCATCGTTGATATTGAATACGAACCGCAATATTGGCAACATAAGAAACTTTGATTCCTTTAATATCTTGAAAATAACATGGCTATAAAGTACTGTAATCGGGATCTTATAGAAATTAAGATTAAGAACGCTTGTGTTCTGTTCAAAGTGGTTACCGTTTAGGTTTTGCATTGTCTATCCTTTTTGCCTCTGTCACGAAAGATAAGTAATTCGGTATAATATGCATTCTGAAAACTTATATTTCAAAACTTGTCAATGAGAGAAGCACGACAAACGTTTTTTTTTCTTTTAGAGGCAGATAATTTTAACTTATTGTTACACCGGCGTTCATACCTTAAATCCGGCGTTTAGCCTTTTACGTAGCTTATTATACTTGCAATATTAGTTCCATTAAATTTAACCTCGTAGGTTTTATTTGTGAAATTAATTACAGCTCATAAAATTCACCATCATCAAAGTCCAGGATGTATTGACTGTTGACTGTAATGACAATGACACAGAATATACCTTTTCATGATTTATATTCTAACAGCGTAAATCATAAACTAAGTTTATCCCAAACCTACTATTAATATTCCTTATAATGCGTACGTGAATTCGTAAAAAGAAGTACTCATTAGTAGAAGCTAATTATTGTTGTGAATCATTGTAAGTATAGGTGTGAGTAAACAAATTAGGAGAGGAACCGGAAACTTGGACTTGCAGAGTTTGTTACTAGTCATATGTATCATATCATGAGAACCATATATGATAAAACACAATTCAGCATATTACAAATTCAGTAACAAAATTGAGTAAATAATCAATTGATTCTTTGTTTATTTGCTTGATGAGACATGAGAGATATAGTGGATTTACGGCGATATAGCATGTTTACTGGGGCTATGTGAGACTCACTAGCACTCTCTTTCACATCTTTCTTTTTGTCTGTGCTTGTTGCATGCATGTGAACATGTGTGTAAATAAACGCCTGATTCATTACATAACATCAAAATATAACATTAATTAACTTATCCACTACAACCTGGTACATGATTTGATTCTGGTTGTGGATTTGGATATGGCTTTAATTAAAATAAAATACACAACAACGCTAAATATTTAACTAATAGTCCACAGATTTAATGTACAGAACACTAACTGGAAGAACGTGTCCTAGCCGTTTTGAGTGACAGCATACATTATGTAAGATTTAAAAAGATCTCTATCACGAATTTCCCACAATAAACGATCTCATCATCATCCAGCCTTAAAAAACCAGGCGTATTTACCTTTTTTCGCACCGACCATTTTTCACTTTCGTGTGTCTTACCCTGCGCGTATGAAATTTGCAAAGTTTAATAATTTATGATGAAAAAGCGACGTAACGCATGCATAACCCTGTCCTCAGTATCAAAACAGGTAGGAGACCGAAGAAATGGGATAGGTAGCTGACACCAGAGAGTGATTACGAAGATAAACGATGCAGGTGGCCTATGGTTCCCAAGTGAAACTATAATTTTAAATAATTTTCTCACACACCTTTAAAGTTCTTACAAAGCTTCATATACAATATACGTAGTATACAATATGTAGCTTCACCTTCCGTTTTCAAAGAATACAAAACAGTATTTTCAACTTGGTTCTTTGCCGCACGATATGTGTGTTACGCTAGAGAAAACGACAACAAGGCACATCGGTTTCCGTTATTACTGCAATCTCGTATAATTTTGACATTTCCATGTTCATACATGAATGTATTGATCATTAGTTCTAGGACTGGGCAACATCCTGTGTTTTCTTTGAAATTAAAACCGACGAATGATGTATACTATATAAACACTGAGCAAACTATTAAAATTGATCGCAAGAAAGACGATATTTAGCTATAAGTGGGCTCGATTAGTGTCGGCTTGTTTAAGTAAAATTTGTGTAAACGTTAGAGATAAAATATCCGCAGGGTTATATTGAAACTTAAATTATGCACACTTAAAGGAAGTGATGAGTTAAGTTTTTAGTTTAATTCCTTTTTCCTTACATATTATATAACACCTTAAACTGTCAGCCATACTAAATCTTGTTTCTCAACATTTCATAAAGTTTTACTAAAGGCGGCTACACAGTAGCATGCCAATAAATAGAGCTCATCATTTCAACTAGGCCCATAAACTTGGAACATTAAAATATTGTATCCATCGGACGAGATGTTTGTCGAGTGCAATTGAAGTTTTTAAAATGTATTTTCTCTGAAACCAAAACACGAATTTCCTGAATAACAGCGAACAATATTGTATGACTGGCTCCGTTCAGATAATCGGAGAACGTGTAATGAGCATGCTTGGACATGAAAGGAAGCGTGTAAATGTCGACATCATGCAATATGATTAGATTAATGTCTATAATCTACCAGAGATGGTTTTCCGGTATCTTTGTATTCTACTTTCTTTTACTAAAATCCTCGACTAATTATCTTACTATGAGTACCTGCTGTCCTTCCGTCAGGTTGTTTTCCTTACGAGCCACACAGTGAGACCCAAAGAAGATGCATACATTTCACTAGCAAGGACCTTACTTGCGTTCTTGCAGACTAGATCTTCTTTCCCGTGTATTAAGCGTAACTTGGGTAGGTGAAAATAAGTTTGTATTTAGGAAAATAACAGCAGTATCATGATGTGGCCGTGCGGCTAGCTGTCATGTATTTCAATATTTTTTGTGTAAAATGGACAGTCTACTAGACATGCATATTTTCTATCATGCAATCCTAGCACTTGATTGCACTTGATTTGCGGAAGTCTCACGAATCCGCATCCGTTTTAATGCGGACAAGAAGGAAATGCGACCGGATTTCTTGGTACAATGCAGTCATTTTCTATGTACATGGTCGTGTAGTTTGTTTAGTTTATTAAATACTAACTTATTAACAGTGAAAATTGCATTTCCTTGAAAATTCCTGGAGTAATGTACACCATGATCATTATTATTATACAATACATTATTTATAGGTATAAGACTTTTCAGCGTTTGTGCAGTTCCTGAATTATAAAACAGTCAATACAGTGTACTTGAATAGAGGAGAGTAATTACCTGTAGTCTACACATAATGAGTAGATTTTTAAAAAATCTTTGAAAGGGATGGTTATTAAAAGGAGTGGGAGTGGAATGAGCAAACTCGGGTGACTAGCCTGTGATTTCTTATATATTTTGCATTATGGTATTGTATAATGTAGAAAACGCAAACACACTGATTACAATCCAGCTGGTATTTAGTCTTCACGATGACACTTTATATTGTACGTGAACATCTGCAGCAAATCTTGTGGTTATCGTTTGTACTTTTTGATAAAATATTTCTTTGTAGCTTTATTATGAGAGAATGGAAGAAATCATAAAGATACGCGTTCTCAGCGATAAAGTATAAAAGAAAAGATTTTGATTGAATGCGTTTTTAAGCTTAGAGAGTTGAACCGACGACAGAATGAAAAATAACAAAAGCATGATTTCTCATTCATTCTTATAACAGGAAAATTTAAAACTCCCAAAGTAGGCAGGCATGAATGCATGCTTGTGGATTTTCAAGGAATTTATCTCCCACAACAAAAGAAAAATCCAAAACTTTTGACAAGCTCAAATAAAAGCAGGTATTGTCAACGTTACAGAGAATCTCTATTTTCCCAGTACTCTCTAGGGCTGAAAAAAGCTAGTCGTGTGTAGTGCAAATTAATGACAAAGACGCAACTCCTTTCACGTAATTTAACTAAGATGGAAAAGTGAAACGAAGAACCGTTCGTTGATAATCAAAAGATCAGAGGGGACAACAATAGAAAAACAAATGCGCAAAAAACACGGAAACATGCAGGTTCCCATACAAAAACCAACACCATATCGGTACCCGTTGCTTTGCCCAAAAATGAGGATGGCGGAAAGAAAGAGGAAGTGAACAAAGACAACATTGCCAAAACATGAGCTTTATTAACAAAAGATGAAAAAATACAAAAAGCTTCTTGCATGCAAAGCTCAAGTCATAACGCCATTTCTCGATCAAAACTTTTCAGGAAATACTGAGAACTGAGACCTACAAGCACTATAGCATTCCTAGCTTCTGCGCATTTAGCAGTAAAATGTAAAATCCATATATGCTGCATTGTTTCGGTAACAGTGCATTGTGGTGAGTCTTATACCTTGAGTTTTACATCATCATAATGAAAAGAGAAGGAAATGCCTAATTTAAAATTGTGAACTGTTGGTCGGGGTTAGCATGAAAAATAAGCGTAAAAGTTGACAATAAAAAATTTTATCGGGATTTCACACGAAACGCTTTCAATTTTCTATTAAGTTCGTTTGATTGGTTGCAAGCTAGAACGCACACAACAGATACAGCAGAGCTGATGCGATGTACAGTGCACTTCACTGATTAGGTCCAGTTTTTAGTGCAGCTAGCTGCAGCGCACACGTAAAATATTAAATACATACTAACAACCCGACCCCAAGAAGAGTTTTCAAAGAAACAAAAAATCAAAGCCTAATTGGAAAGAAGAAATGTACGTATGTGATTTATTCGAACATTACTCATTGTTGTAAAACATTTTAGGGCACCATTTGGAAGCTAATAAAATATATTAATTCTTTTGCCCTTTGTGAAGTACGTGTTACATTAAGTAGACAATATTATGTATTACAACAGCATGCTGCAGATACAGTCACATTCATGTTTGCTTTGTGCTATGTTGCTTTGATAATAATAATCATAATTACAGTTTGACTTCCGTTAAAATGCATTCACATCGAACAATTAACCTTTTAGGTACGATCGTAAAAATCGGTTCGGCAAACCCGTGAACCCATGCTGTGAAGTTCATGCGCAACAAAATTTTAAGTAGGATTGGTTGCGTTTTAGGTAGAAAAGTACTTTGCCGCACGAAAATATAACGCTTTAAACAAAAGAACGAAGAAAGAACGAACGAAACAAAAAAGTTTCTAAAGAATGGCTTTTCTGAAACATTACATTTGTTTTTAATTATGATAATCATCAATATGACCGGGTATTGAGACAGATGGTGTGCTGGGCGATTGTAAGATTTTGAACTGATTAGAGTAAGAGTACTTTTAGAAAACAAGGGATTTAACGCAAACAATCCCAAAGACGATCTTGGATGATCTCTTTAGTGACCAGTGAAAGCTTCAAGAAGCCGTGGGAATTGAAATCCACTGTCAGTAAGTAGTATGACTGTATGATTATGACAATAGGGCTTGGCTTGTTCCATACACCATAAGATAAAAAGTAGACAGCTCTTTATTGCTCTTGGCTGATAATTTTATGCTAATGCGATGATGCTGTTCTGTGAAATCTGTTTAGCCAAAAATTCAAAGGCGTGCCACCAATTGCCAATTGATATACTATAATATAAATTCACACGCCTCATTCCTCATTTTAATACGTCATCAGGGAGAAAATGTCTTACGGGGATATACCAGTAAACCAGTTAGATAATATTTGGAGCCGATAAAAGTTTGCTAGATGTATATTGTATATCGCTACTTTTTGTGATGAAACTCATGTCGTGATGTAGATGAACTACAACCTGGTCCTGTTTCAGTTGTATTGCCAGAGGTGTATCGTTTAGAAATGCAAAATGTTGCCAATTCATCTTAAACCATGCTGGCGTTGATGGCAACTATTTTGTCGAAATAAAGCAAATTGAAATTGGTTACTATAAATTTTAAGATTATGATGATACTTTAGCCAAGCAGTAATCTTTAGCTTGAGGATATTATAGCTCTATTACAGTATAACGACTTCTGGCTAGTTACCAAACTGGTATTGGAAACAGTAAGAAGTAGTAGAACTATCAGACTTAACTGTCAACAGGCTGCAGCACCCTGGATGGTGTTTTGTAACAGAATTAATTGCTACAAACAATTTAATGTCATCAAAAACACCTAATATCTCTTTCTTTAGCAATTCATTAATTCACTATTTATTTTTACAAATTGGAGAGGCAAACATTGTATTAAAACTAAAACTAATGTATGTATACTGACTGACATGAATTTTTTTGGTGCTTTGTTTGAAATGCTGAAATATAATGTTTGTAAGGCTTACGAGGAATTCATCAAGATCCGGGAAAGATTTTTCCGCCATGGTTTAATCGGGCTTTACTTGTTTTCACATTGATTGTCTAAAATATCTTCAAAAGTGTCGAACATTTTTGTAAAATAAGTCCACTGAAAACAGGATTTGTTGTATCAATTTTCGTTACTTTCTCCACGAATGAGTTAGCGAACAGAAACTTTCACCACAAGTACAACTCACACTAATTTAACATACAATAATCTGATGATCGGCGAAATCATTTTTTGTAGTTCTTGCAATTCTTTTATGTTTGATTCACTAAGATTAAGCGGAAGAGAAAAACCATACATTTCAACTTTCATGTAGCTTCCCAAACGTTGAATCCCATTCAATATAAAGACAATTAAATAAATCAAAACAGTTCAAAAATGAGTAGGGACAATATAATTTATTTTAGATTTTCTATGTGATATACGATACGATGCATAGAAGCGTCCCTGATAGGTTCACATGCAAGCAACATTATTGCATTATGCCAAATTGGCTTTTTTATACTTCACCTCACTTGGCTGCGACCAACGCTGAAATGAGCAACAAAGCAGTTCTTACATGGCCTTTTACCGTATTCATCCGCGCGCTTCAGCTTCACTAACAAGAAGTGTCTTTTGCTGCTCGACGAGGGTTTCGGTAAATACTGTAAGAATACGAAAAACTTGGGCTTTGTTCATCACGTCGCGTTTAATAGTAAAAACACGCAAAAAACAACTTCATAGTTCAAGTTCTTACGTGTTTTTCCATTTGTCGGTTCATCTTTTCAGACACTCATGGACCTAACGTTTGTGATATTTCCAGAATAGCTATAGCTATTTATTCGACTTTAAAGATATATCACTGGGGACAATGAACAAATCGTTTTTAAATCAAATTTTTGGTCCGAATCTGACCAAGCCTGGTACAATGACGTCAAATGACTTTGATATTTCTATGTTTTGCTGCAAAATTATTTATTATGTACTGTTAACCTCAAAGGATGACATTTCAAAAAATGCCATTCAAAAGTTTTCAAAGGCTGACCTTAAAAACTAGCAGTGAATTTAGTAAATATTTTAATTTCATTGTGCGATTGCTACTGGTAATGTGGTATGATAGATAGCAATTTGACCCTGCTAAAAAAGTACAAATGAAATGAAGCGAATTAGATATAAAGGCAGGAAAAACACCAATTTTTACAAAACCAGTGTTTTAATATTACGAATAAAAGTAATTAATTGGTAGTAAACGTTTTTATTACTCTCTCCATGCAAGTAAATCAATCAAACAATAATATTTTTCAAGCATAACACATTTAAAACATTTCGTTTCTCCATGCGACAAAATAAAAAACATTGAAATAAAATTACTATTTACAGTAAAATAATTAATAACTAGAATTAATAACACGTCTCTTCATCTATTATCAGTCGTATTTTTTAAAAAATCAAACAATTATTCTCAATTTAACCGTGATCTCCTGATTGCTATATATACAATTAAAGTACAGACAAGCCATAGTGATGTATTCTTTAAAAATGCATCGCATCGCATAGACAATATAGGTTATTTTAACTTTGTTTTTAGTTTTGCGATTTACTGCGAAACTAATGGTTTGCACAAAAATCGTATATATCTATTTTTATCTTACAACGATTAATCAGGTACTTAAAAATATAAGAAATTCGTTTTGTTTCTTGTTCATATATATGCTGTATGCACAGTAAACCAAATTTACATTATTTGGAAACATGAAATATAAACACGTATTTATTCTAAGGTAGAATATTCTAGATTTAACAATGAACTTTTTTATGGCGATTACTTTAGCAGTGACACTATTAGTATGCTAATAGAGTTTGTATGTGGGTATACGGATACTGGTACATTTTCGGAATTGCTATATAATTAGTTACTTGGTCTTTTTGAGCAGTTGTTTCAACGATCGTGCCCAATCCATTAGGTAATTACTTTCAGGCGTTTTTGCTTTGTACTCTTTCCATTCGTTATATAGTTTTGATTCAACCGGACCCCAATTTTCAGTCGGTCTTAAAGCTTCTTTGAACTTCTAGATATTATACGATACGATAATAGATGCTTTAAATTACAATACATAAAATCAATTAATTCATGATCATTTATAAACGTAAAGCGTACCTCCACGAATCCTGTTGACTTTCTTGTATAGATGGAATGAATTGCAGAAATAGGTATCAGCAGAATGGCAAAAATGGCAAGTGACCAACCAAACGCTAATATTTGAAAACAATATAATGTTAGGTTTAATTAATTGACCATGTTTGTTTAGGTAGGTTAAAACATCAAATAATAGAGTGTCATTTACCAAGCACTCCAGCTGGATAAGGTTTATTCTCGTACGAAATTCCGTCTTTAATTCCAATTAATGAGTTTATCAAAATAGCAATAAGGACAACAGGAATAAAACATCCCCAACAAAAACGCCAGTAAAATCCGACTTTTCCAACTTTGTCTTCCAACATGAATTCAATATCGCGACAAACGTTATTCAGACCATAAAACCAAACAATTCCGACAATTTCAAGAGTAGCCATCACGTAAATTACAAAAGAAGCTCCAAAGTAATCTACTAAGTCAAGCATCCATTGTCCGCCTGGAGTAACATAAACTAGACCAGACAGGAAGCCCAAAACGCAAACAACCGTTGTAATCCATTTCTTGTCGGTTTTAGGAAACTGGTCATGAATGATTGTAATCAATCCCCCGGCCAATGATGTAGCAGATCCAACCCCTGTAATAACAACGCATTATAATTATTGTTTGTAGACATGTATTTGGTACTATCTAAAATTGACTATCGTCATAATGATCATCATAATATCATCATACTAATGTATCATCTTAATGAGTTCACCCACTCAATAAATTTCAAAGTGCTTTTCAGTGTGGTTAGAATGGTGTTGCATATAGCTTGCATAATATGGCATAATATAATGAAATAGGCTGAACCTGAGATCATCTATATTGATAAAACTACTTGAAAGAACAATATTGCTCGCACTTACCCAAAGTGAACAACATCAGAAAAAATAGTACAGCGAAAAGCTGAAACAGAAAAACATTAAATTACAACATTAAACATTAGATTTTCATAGCCATATGATAACAGCTTGACATTATTCCTTACTTACTTGTGGTAAGATGTCAAACTTTGAAATTGCAAGTGGGTATGATGCAAATGCTAATGCAGGACCCTTTCCTGCTACTTCATCGATGGTTGCATTAAGATTATGAGCTAGATTTCCCAATATTGCGAAGATAGTGAAACCCGCAAGAAGACTGGTGAAAGTGTCAGTCAAGCTAATAATCATCGCATCCCTAAAATCAAGCATGTATGAACGTGTTTAGCAAAATTACTTAACACACATCATATTGCAAAATGTAATTATTTGGAGTGTACAAAACTAACCGGTAGACGTTGTGATTGAATGGGTTATAACTAGCAAACATTATGATTGGTCCAAAGCCAACTGACAAGGAAAAGAAACATTGAGCAATAGCTGCGGCCCAGACCTGTAAACATTTTTGCAATAGTTCCTTAACTCATTTTGATGATGTATTCATTATATCCTGCTTGTCCTTGCCATTCATTGTATTATTTTTAAATCGAAACATAGTAGTAGAAAGCTGTGTACCTTTCCTTCCAAAATCTTTCCCCATTGAGGCTTGATGAAGAACCAGATTCCTTCCCACGCTCCATCAAGAGTGAGTCCACGTATAAGAAGGATGAAAAGAACGACATATGGAAAGAGGGCAGTAAAATATGCCACTTTTCCTGCAGATTGTACACCTTTGATAAGCGAAATCAGGATAACAGCCCAGGAAAACAGCAGACAAAGGGTCAATCGCCAATCCGGAAGGCCAATGCCATCATCGATCTGATCTTTCTCACGAAGTACATCAATCCTATCAATAAAATCAAAATATATTTTATAGCAACGTTTTTCATTAAACATACAGTTAACGTTTGGACTGCCTTTTATCCTTCATACATGGCCTTTTAACTTGTCACACGTAATATTTCAATGACTGCTTTATGAAATATATATTGTTGGACATTAAGTTATTTAAACTCACTTAAAATATAATTCCGGAATGCTTTTGTTTTGTGGATTATCAGCTACAGTATTGTTTTCCAAACAAGTAACATTATGGGATTCCCAATCCGGGTTGCAAACAGACCAAGGAAGTACCGTATTAAAAGATTGGACGAAATAGAAGACCGTGATGGCCATCAATGAACAATAGTAGCTTACAACACAAGCTGTTCCGAAGGCTGATCCGTACCCAACACCTACCAAGCCGAAAACAAATTGTTAAAAAATTGTGATTGAAAATATTGTATTTTGGCAAAGTCAGCATTAATATGTCATGGGCATATCAAATATTGATATTAGTAGCTAAAAGGTAATCGGACGTCAGTTTCTATTTTTGTTAAATTTAGCAGTCCGTCGCTGGCATATTAATTATGTGAAACTTTTAAACAAAGTTGACCTTCTTCCGTACCTTTTAATATGGGTACCATTTTCCATACTTTTACTTGGCCTTTCGATGAAAACTGACCGATAGACATCTCCAGAAAGTACAGCTTGTAATTAAACAAAACAATATGAAACATCATTCCTTTAAGACATATTTGTACATTGCTTATAAAAACTTACAGGTTTCCCGATGAAAAATAAAACAACTAGATACGGAAACAAAAATGCTCCTCCACCTGAAAGGTCGCAAAACAAAATTAAAAATAAGATTGTACAATTTATATTATTTAACGTAATTTCGTACGAGTTCTTACCATTTTCATAAGCAGTGTATGGAAATCTGGAATAAATTATTTTAATAAGCAATTATTATTTGTACTGTTGTATTTAATCTGTTCATATGCAAATAAAACAAATTATGAATTATACCTCCAGACATTACCAAGACCCACGGACATTGCAATACACGAAAGAAGGAACTCGATAGGTTTGTCCCATTGTTGTCTTTCTGCTGGCAATCCCTCTACCGTCTACAAAGACAATTGTCAAATTAAAATTGTCCTACATCCAACTTTTATTAGTTTAAAGCACGTAGAATAAGTTGGAATTTTCAATTTCTGATGAGTTTATAGTATCACTGCTGTAGCAATTATTGCATACTATGTGTGAAAACAGGGATACATACCTGTGCAGTGTTTCTTCCATCAGGAGATCTCGGGTTTTGTGCGGCTACAACCGTTGAGTTATCGTACTCGAACCCTCTATTGATTGTCCCCATCTCCTGAAAACATTGATTCAATAATTCCTGATTAGTTGATACTGTTAAATTTTCAAATTCAAGCAAGCACTTTTTGAAAATTTGCCTTCATTTACGAATTTACGAGATTCATTTACGCATGCGTGCAAATGTAAAGTTAGAGTCTATTCCAATTTAAGAAAAACATAATTTCATAAAATTAAGATTACTCTCATGGAAAAACGTGTAATTTGTATTTGCTCCCATGAGTAAGAACAGTGGTAATAAATAAGAGATATGTGATCATTTTAAAAACCTTGAACTTATAAGTATAAAACCAACAACCAACATACATGTAGTGAGCACAACTTTATTATTTTAGGATTCTAAAGACATGACATGACATAGTATTTAATTTTGATTGAACCAGACACTTCTTTTCCATATTAATTCGCATGGCATTGTTTCCGCGAACTTACTGCTGCGTGATTCTGCCGTACTGTCTGAAAAGTCTGAATACCATGTCAGTTCCTATTCTAATGATGATCATTTCTACTATGATGAACTATATTATCTTAATTAAGCATCTCATTCATACCAACTTCCCAGTTTTCATTTTTAAAATACCAAGTTTCAATTCCAAACACCAACTTTTCCAATGCAATGCAAACCCATTTCCCTAAGTTGTCCGTCCTGTCATACAGTTTTCTTTGACTGACAATAAATTCAGCTGTATCCTACAATTTTTCAAAAGCCCTAATTCCACAAACGGATTTATTAGCAGATAAATTTCCTTACACTTACTTACTCACCCATATTGATGGCTGATTTTGTGCCTCGCATCATTATCATTTTTGATAACGTGAAGTTGATGAAGTGCATACTAAAAGTATGATGTTATATCAAATATTCAAGCATTTAAAACATCTATTATACTTCTTTTGTTAACTTTTGTCAACTTTAATGATCTGTTTTACCATTGTTAATGCTTTCTATTGTAATTTAATGTTAAACCTTTTGAAGTAAACTTTTGCTTCTGCTCATAGCATGTTGCATGTTCGACTACACTACTACACTACGAGTATTCTTGATAGTATCATATTGTCGTTACATTTTACAAAAATGACCTTGCCAATGACTGTTTGTATAGTGAAATGTTTTATCATCATGCGACTATACTTTGGGATTTCAATTCTTGAAATAGTATCTCTGAATATTTTTCCCAAACGAACTTATTCACAGAACTAAAATTAAATTATAAAATCTAAATACATACATACACAATTTACAACCAAAAATGTTTAGTCCTTGTCTTAGTTTGTTAAAATATTCCGTATTTATCATTTGCAATATAAACATAAATATGCTTCATGGCGACATTTAATGGAGCATAATTGAGACATGAATTGTTAGTAAAAACCTGCAATATATTAGGGGTTTTATTCATAGCAGTTTTAGAAAGGTTATAGCAAAGTTTCAAAATATCAATAATATTATACAGGTTTCACTTTTATTAGAAAAAATTTTTTTTTAGATGGATAGATTTTAAAGCTTAAAATGAATCCCGCCCACAAATACTAAATTTACTAACTACCAACAGCAAATGAATATACCAGAATTAACAACATTATAACTTAACAGCTACTAATTACACAATCTAAAAACTGTCTTCCCGAGACAAGTGCAAACTAGTACATATTAGTTCAAAAAATTCCAACGATGAATGATTTGCTGAACGAATAATGACAATTCATATTGTAAAATTAGGACAAACGTATTTTTACAGGTTTTCCGTCATCTGTGATTTGATTTTTAATGAGCCATGATTTAACAATTTTATTCTACTTTTGCAATAAACTTATCTCTAGTATAATTAAAAACTAAAGTTGCGTCGTATGCAAACATATATATTTTCTGTATGCAAATAGTTTCTAAATTAAGTTGAATTTACGTTTTATACTTAGTAATTACTTTTAGTAAGTTTAACGATGACAAATTATAAGGCGCCGGGTTAATGGGCGTTACAACTGAGTAAACTTAACAGAAACAGCAGCAACAAAACGTGTTGATTATTAGCTCAGATGATTCAATCAAATTATTGTTCGGCTGTATGCAGGAAAATCAATTGTTTAACTGGATACAGCAGTAGTTAATTAGGTATGTGATAATTAATAATAGAAACTAGCTAGTATTTGCGACATCTTTTTATGATACGATTATTATTTTTAGATTTAATTTGATGACACATGCTTTCGGTTTATTTGGTACTTCTTGACACAATCGACCGAGCCGAGCGAGGCTCTAATGATTCTAATTGTGAATGATTTTACGAACTTCAACGTATTTTTAGCTAGTTCCTGATGCCTGTCTGGATGAAGCATCTTTTTTACATTCTGTAATATACTAATATGTATGTCTAACTACAACTGTATGGTAAATATTTTGTAGATAAATTTAGATTCTATTTGTGCAGGTACTTAATAAGTCAGGTATTTACATAGGGATCAGGTATTCTGTTTGTACAAGTATACCTAGAGATTTCTCAGTAAGCGTCATTGCAAAGATGTCTACTAAGAAATGATCAGTGGGTTCTGAGAACGAGAAATCATGAGCCAAACCAGTGATCATCGAAATTATTTTGTTACTTATATGTATCATTGAAAAGACAACATTTTTTTAGAAAAGTGTTGTATCTTACAAGTCACCAATCACCATTGGTGCATTTTTTGGTTTTCCAGTATGCAATTTTTACATACCTGCAAAAAACATACAACCAACAACTCTGAACTTTTGTGTTATACACCTTAGGTTAAAAATACTTATAATAAATTATTTGGAGCTGAATTTGTCAGAGGCAAGCATAAAGATATTCAAGGAAATTAGCTAACTTGAAACCCCTTCCAAGTAGAAACTTGGAATTTCTATTCCGACATTAAACAGTGCATCGGAATAAAAATAAAAATGATACATGCAACTTATACTTTTCCAAGTTCAAAGTTACTTTGTATGTACGTAATACAAAAAATATAAAAACGTACAATATCAAGGAGTTAATGTTAATACAAAATCTGCCATATCTTTAGGTGTGATGTAATATATTGTAAATGTTTTTCTAATCTTTAACGATTTCTTCTGCGAAAAGGAAATAGTTTTCCTGGAAAATCCCAAAGACAGTAAAAACCGTGTACTTCAACCCTTTGTACATTCCTTGCCCCAGGCATCGTCTTACTTGTTAAAGGAGTGTATTCAGGACTTTCGGCTTTCGATGCTTAGTAGGAAGAATGGAAGGGTCGCTAGGATTACCTTTCAATTCAATTTATGAAACAAAGAAGGACGTAGGAAAGCGAGCTTGCAAAGATAAGTGGCATATTCCTCTTTTATTTTAAAAATACTGGTAGGATTTACAACAAAGGTAAACCTTATGGAACTTTCATAAAGAACAATAAACATTCCTTATAAAATATATATAATTGACTTTTGTAGAGACAAGCTTGAATTGAACACAACCTATTACTAATGTAACTATGAAAGTGGCAATAAGCAAAGTCATATGAAGTATAGGTTTGCATTGTCACATTTAGTTTCTGTTTTTTCGAATCAGCCCTTTTACAGATAATGACGCACCCCCTCGTCGATAGGGTTGAATTTTATAAATATGTTGATCTTGGAAGTATTTATTTAACAAGGTTAAAGACAATGGTTAAATTAAATTTTAAATTCACAGCAAAGAGTCCATCTTTTATTGGTTTAAAACTGAAGTGCTTTAAAATATTCTTGTGAAGCGTAATTAATTCATTGATTTTTTGCTAGACTGATTATCCACATCGTAACATCCTAGAAAATGAGGCAACATCCGTTAGTCAACTAAAATGGGTTTATACCTCTATAAACATGAATGCAAAAACAACAAATGATCATTTTTTGTATTTGGATTTGGAAGTAAGAAAGACCACTTAGCATGGGTAGGCTTGTGTACGAAAAGTATTAAAATGTACTTTAAGGCGCTCTCGATTCTTTTAGATTTTTTTGTATACTGCTCATAATTCCGGACCTGTTCATTGTGCGATAATCCGCGAAGGACATGTTCGTACCAGTTACCAAAAATAATTCCAGAGATGGAAAACCCAACTTATCGTGTTACCTGAATCTCTAACGCAGTACAATATAAGTAAAACAAGTTAATAACAATTCTGTTTAAAGCAGTCTACCATCTATTTATAGGTCTTACTAGGAGTTCTATGCATGGTACCAAGTAAGTACCGCCGGTGTACCAGGATATACGCAGACATAAGTACATATGCATATGTTTGTTTTTATAGGATTGTTAGTGTGTGCATCCTCTAGGAAGATGTTTTCGCTTTATAATTGGATACAAATATAAATGCCTTCATATATTATCAGCATTTCATACTCAACTTAATACACCTTCCGTAAGATTATGCAATTTGATTTGCATGTATATAAATATAATTAAACTTTTAATATAAGTAATTATTTTACTGGAATAAATGGAGGCTTCGAATGCTATGCTACCGGCCACCCTGTTGTTACACCTCTGTATAAGTTGCTTAGAAGTCTTTGATTCTTGCTTACTCATGCGGTTCAAAGACATTAATACAGCAGCGCCCATTTATTGTCTTGAAACTATTGCGCGGATAAGATGGCGAATGTAATGTAACCGTTTTTGCATTATGTTCCTTGTATTTTGAAAGCTTAATGGCTTTGGGCTAAGTTTGTGTATTTCGCGAAACCCCTTCAGTTGAAGCTTTCTATTGGGGGTTTATTGTGACACCTCACGTAGAAGACGTTGACAAGAGAATACGTTTGGCAAAAGTTGAAACTTACATAAAGGAGAGGTATGTTATCAGCAATATTGCGGTGCTGTCAATTGTGTACATGCTGATTATAACGCATTGAAGTTTCTTTAGATTAAAAAACCGCTAACAATCAATCTTGAAGAGTGGACCTACTAATCGTACTCAGTGACTTGTATTTTTGCACACAATTCAAACTCGTGTGCATTATTGCAAGAAAACGAGACTTACAGACGCTTTCGCGAATTTTTTACAACTTGTTCAGTGCGTTATTCGTCAGTTATATTATGTATGAATTTATAAGACGTTGCTTGTTCATGAAATGTTTTAATGTATTACGATGTTAATGATTATATTTATGCTGATGATGCGAACCGCATCTCTCGCTTCATTTTGCAAAGCTTGCCGTTTTGCAGCCAACTAGACGCTTGGTATGCTGCATTGGTGTAGGTCAATTTAGTTTCAAAGTACGGGTTTCTTTGTTGAGCCGAGGAAGCATAGTGGATCTTCTATTTGTATTTCATCTGTATAACAACGGTATTTTATGAAGTCACATCAAGATGACATCTCACCGTTGGTTCTATCTTTTGTGTGTTCACAATGTATTTACTTATTTGCTTGTAAAACACTAATTTGCGTGCTGGGCGGAATGGTCGTGAGAATTATCATAGCTTTCTTTCAAATTGCAGAATTTGCACTTATATTTTGTTACAATAAATGTTCAATAAAATTACATTTTACTGATTGTGTTTACCATGTAAAACGAATTTATGCAAAACATCCATTTAATTTACAGTAGCTCATTATTGTATGTATAACTAAGCGTTGTTCGAAGCAATCCACATTTATCGAAATAATAATTTTTCATTTCTAAAAGTGAAATGACATTCTCAAGACACGATGCAACCTAAAAAGGATATTAAAAACGAAATAATTCCGGCACTACATTGCTGATCTCCACTTAAATTCCAAAAACGATTTCCCACACGAGATGCAACCTTGGACAATAATGCATTTTAGTTTTATAAAAGACCAGTCGATTTACTACATTCACGTAAAGCAGGATTAAACTGATTTGCTGTATCGTGATATTTTGTTATGAATTATTATGAACAACTTTGAAATTCTACTTCCCATTCAATTTCAAAATCAGCATCACGCGTGGGACACAAAATAATTGCAAAGATGATGCAACAATCTCTTGGAAGGCCATTTGTTTCTGTCATAAGTCATAATTACAACGGCTTCATTGACTATTAGGGTAAAATAATCAAGCACAATATTATCATTATGAACATTAAAATAAACTTTAATAATAACCATCGTATAATATTCGCGAAAGGTGGCTGCCTATTATTTGTAGTGTACTCTATTCTGCGTGGACGGTACTTATGTTTTAGAAGTAGTATCATCTACAATTGTTCTTAAAGTGAACGGACTTATTGAACCGATGGGGAATAACCAGTCACAAATGCAAAACAATGAAATGCACCTGTTGCCTGTTCATGTCACCAAGAGTTTCTGTGAAGGACATGAAAAATTAAAGTGTGCTAACCTGAGACACTCCGTTACACGGGACATGCATGCAGCAGTGTATACTTCATTGTCACACTGCCCATATACAATGTACTATTTCTTAAGATTTCGTCCTTTAAAACCTTTAAATGGATTCAGATTCACCTAACAAGCATTAGCCAGTATCCGACCCTTAGCACTTTTATTCAGTACTCTACTAAGAAATGAACATGAACCTCTTGCTTCTTATATTACAAACTTCCTTTCCATAATATTATGTACGATTAAAGTGTGAGCATGACACACTTTGTTTTGTTTTTTAAAGGAGGAACCCTACGTAAATTCGAGTTATAAAAATATAGTCATGCTGTAATATGATGGTTCTGTGATGTTTTTGCAGTTTGGAATTTGGATTCGTGAACACCAGACCACCTTCAACTCAATCAAGGCCTCGACTAACTTGAAGCAATTGAAGAAGAATTTCAGCAAATGTCCAATGATGAACGAAGGTTTTGGTATGCAGTTTGACTTACACCAACGGCATGCATGGGCTATATATCTGATACTACTGATTACTACCTTTCGTATCAACAAAATAGTAGTATATTTTATGTACAGCCAAAATTATAAAATCAATAATGCATCTGTTATCAGAATGCTACCTATACGCCCTTACAATCATTTCCACTTTTTTCAATCAGATACTAAGGACTCATTCCATAAACATACTATTGCTCTTTTTATAATAGAATTTTTGTTGTTACTTTAGCTGTACTCATTCAATGTGCTAATGACTTTTTGCTGCACAAATTCAAACAATGATGCGATCGTAATAGAAGCCCACCTTTTCATGTCAGCTATGAGCGGAAAAGTAAGAGTGAAATTTATTGAATTAATATAATAATTTATATTGGATTTGGAACACATAAAATTCCAATATATAAAAGCAGAATGCATTGAATGGGAAACTAAAAAACCAAATAATCATCTATTTGTGTTTATTTCTATCATGTGTGTTCATGGCTCTTATAACCATTTAGCATTATTTACAAGTATTACGTGACATTTTCGCTATCTGCACGGTGCATTGGTTACAAAGGCCTAGGATGTTTGCAAAAACGTAAACATGTGTACTTACCGCAGCGTTCAAGTTGTATTCCTTTTTTGTGCGCGTCATGCTGATTCGAACCGACAGCACTTGATTTTTAACGCGAACAATAAATAATAAACGGCAAATGAGGTTATGATGAGTATGTGTGAGGCTTTACTTTATCACGTTTATCACATTGATGCAAGTTGGATACACAAACTGACAGGAAGTATTCCCAAAAATATGTAACCTAAGGAGAGTGATACGAATGAAGTCGTTCGATCACTGTGAATGCCTTCAACACAAATTTTGTCACTTGCATTTGTTACGGCGAGTTTGTTTTGTCTGAAAAACTTCAAAAGTTTACTTTGAAAATACAAGTAATTTTAGTTTCACTATTTTGTAGAATATATTTGGCAATTTATTGTTGCATGAGTAGCTATGTATATTATTGTTGCTCTCTCAACTTCGCAACTCTATGTCGGTCAACTTTTTTAGTCTAAAAGGAAGTTTAAAAGTGAATCAAATGCTCTCTTTGCCAAGTTGTCGAGTCAGAATTTAGTAAAATATCAAACTATCAATTTTGCCTAAATCTTTTGCAAAGCTTGACAGCTAGCTGACCAGTTTACGTATATTTTTCCCTTTCAAACAGTAAGAATCTAGTTTGAGATATTATGGCTTTATCAATTTTGCAAATGGTGCAAAGAAGAGTTACTTTGCATGTGGTTTACTCTGGTATGCAAAAAACAAAGTAATTGCACTCGTGCAAAATCGCACTGCTTATATTGCACTCTCCTTCCCCTTTGCAAAAAATGACTGATGCACAATGACGTTAACCGTTGTGGCAGATTTTTGAGAAATATTAAAATTAAAATGTATCCTCCAATTGAGGTTTTATCTCCTCCATAGTTTATATGTAACTACTGCTTTCAATATCGCTGTCAGACTGTATATATACATACGATTCGGAAGGACTAACAAAATGTTGACAAAGCCTTTTTTCATGAAACTATACCGTGCAATGGAAGATTACCAACCAACAGGACAAAAAATGAATGACCCAACTTATAATACGTTGTTACTTTATACCATACAAACGCACCAAGCAGCACATGCAATGCAGGTATGAAGGTACAAAAGCACCTGAACCGCACTGCATACATACATATTATAATAAAATTGCAAGACTTTATCTATGTAAAGATGTATTATGGACTTACTAAAATAACCATTTAAACATCATGTTTTCTGCAGAATTTAGTCAGTGTTGGTGTTGCAGTCAGTAATGTAAACAACACAGCAGCATAGTATTTAACTTTGCTCGTCGGCAGCAAGAATGCATGCGATTCGTCATCGTAAGATCCATAACCTATGATAGTGGTTCTTGCTATTCTAACAATGAATAATGCTACCTATGAAAATTTACTTTGTTCGTTTATTCTAACTAAAATCACATTAATATTGTTACTGGGTAGAACGGAAAGCATCACATGCAGCTGGTGTGTGATATGAGCACGATTATTTTAAGTCCTGCTTATTTTAACGTGTAGAAAACTTGATTTCATTTTGTATATAAAACTTTGCTCATACATACCAAATACAACATGTTTCTTTGTTAAATTTTACTGTTACAAATAAAGCAAACAACATTGAGTCTAGCTAGATGCGTCTAATCATCAAGCCCTCTCCATCGTCATAGGTGTGAATTCGAAAACAGTCTGTCTGAACTTAATGCATATATTCATACCTACGTCAACAATCGAAAAAATGGGATGTCCATGTAGTGATGGATGACTGATCTGGCAGGGCTGGGTTGGCGTTGTGGAACTTTGTGCAGCAGTAAACCAACCTAGGTAGGTAAAATTAGTCAGCACTCAGCAGCAAACGGATCTCTATAGAAGCTGCATGAAAAGTCATGTTTACTGCGTAGGTGATTTTAGCATTTGCATTTTAAAACTAATTTTTACTTACACTACTCATAATTATATTATGTGTGTGTATGCTATATTGGCTCTAATTTTGTATTTTCCCCAAGCGAAAACAAGAATTGGAGAAACATTTGTGTAAATTCTGAGTTTTCAGCAATGAGTGTGAATGGCATTAAACGCAGCTATTCGTGTCTACTTAAAAGTACAGTTTTGCATTTAAAGCGTTGTCGATTTAATTTGTATCCAATACCGCTTTGTCTATAAAATGCATCTTTGAATTGGAGTTGTGAATATTATTTGTTTTCACGAAAAATCAATTATAATAACGTGAAGTAAACATAAATATGTAAAAAACTGATGATATGAGACTCACTGAATCAGCTCGTATGCATCGATGCAATGAATTTAAGATCAAGAATTGGTGACGACTTTTTCTTCTCTTTGTCTGGTGAATGCACGGCTCGTCGGTAGTCTAGACCAATATCGTGTGCTCTAATCCATTTACATAAACGCAAGACGCATATTTTGCTGCTACACTTTTTAGGTATAATACTATTACCTACATAAACTATGCAATGCATTGTTGGCTGCTGTTAAAATGTTACATAGTGCATTTGCGATAGATTTATAGATTTGCAAATTACGCTACCACGTGCAACATCTGTGGTAATTTTAAGAAGTATAAAATAAATTGCTGCAACAAAGACATAATTGGATAACCACACAAAAACAGATTACCTAGATTATTCGATAGTGCATTAGTTTTGTTTCACCTGCTCTAATATTATAAAGTCTTTGTTCACTTGTGTCTAGCCAGGTGTGTAAGATGTAGAAAAATATAGGAGTGATTCATTATTTACAGAACGATTGCTTCTGACGTCTGAACTGGAACGGTCTGAAGGAACATGGATGATGCATTTGTTTCAACTTACTGTTTAATATTAAAAAGCGAATCAGAACCCATATGCATCATAAGATGAAATCATCTTCATAATAAATTATTTCTTGAATATGGCATGAAACTAGCATTAAGATCCCATTTAAAATTCAAGTAACACGGATGTACGTTATGGACTATGCTTGTATAGCTTAATAATTTCTCTAGCCGCCTATTAAAATTTTTTAAGTTATCGATGATTTTTGGAAAAAAGGTGCAAAATACAAAGATAAATCTAATTTTAAACTGGTTATATGGATATATGGATTATATGATTATGAACACAATGTTGCCTAAAACATATTTGATGCTTTCATCCGCTACCAGCTACTTCGTAAATCAAATAAACATGTTTTGCTGTTTGACTATTAATGTTTATATGTACTTTGACTCATCGGGATTGGATACATATTTGTTGCATGAAAGGACAGTCAGCTTCAAGACAAAAGATACATGTTTGCAAGTACCGAGACATTAACCCGGAGCTTCAATTCATTTGCGCAGACTTAGTGACAAATCTCGAGTTCTAAAAAATGTAGACGATGCGCATTTTATTATTTACAAATGTCTCATAACCTGGATGAATTTGTTCATACTTAGAATACTCATATCGTTGTACTCTTGCGAAATTTCCTATATTTCTGTGGTCTCTACATTGACATTAGGTCGTGTCAAGTGTTTCTCAATATAATTTTCCTTCCAGTAATGTAGACTTCGACTTCGATTATTATTAAGACTGTCACTATGTAAGCATAATTGTGTAATTACGCATTAATGATAACGGGTGATGGAATTCCCTCTGAAATATGCAAGCTTTTAATTCTCATTCAATCGAACAATTGTGTTAAACTAAACGTAAATTTCCTGAAGGCTGTAGTCATGACCATGGCATGTGTAATATGTAAGTATGACACCCTTCCGATTTGGGAAGTGGTCGCTTTTATGCAATATGCGAATTTTGAGGTTACACAAACGTATTTGTATGAGTAGAGGTACTTTATTTATTGACGCTTTATGAAATTGCTTAGTCAGTACTTGATTCAATATATTAAACATTTCCTGCGTGAACCGTTCCTGGAATAATTTTATGTAGGGTGTAAGAAACAGGAAAAGTGATGCGAAAGCGGAAGCATTAAACGGTATTATTATGAATATTAATTTTAAAGTTTATTACATTGAGCAAACTTCTATTATAATCTATTGGAACAGTTTTTTCAGTTTGTAGAACCCATCAATTAGAAAGCTTAGACTGTGGCTATGTAATATTAATATTGGTTCTGTCACTAAAACCATAATTCTATACACGATGAAAACGAAACCACTGAAAGCCAGTGTTAGTCAACTGCTTCGCACACTTACCAGAAGTTTACTTCGGTTTATAGATACGTAAAAAGGAAAAATTATGTGTCTCGGTTTGAAACAACTGGTAAAATGGCCTAAATCTGAATCTAGACCTTTTTTTACTTTTTGTGACGCATACAATATTACTAAAAGAAGTAAGTATTGTGTAAAACAAGCCTTTCTGGATGGATATATCTCTACAATATATAAAGTATCAGTACAGCCATTCACACAAAGTATCAGTGATGCAATGTAATTTGTCATTACGAGCTAGTACGCTATTACGCATTGATTAGTGTGTATTTAATACAACGTAAATTGATGCTTTATTTTATGAGAAACATAAATGTAACGGGAAATATCGTACGTACCAAGTTGCAACTCAAGTTTTCCCTAAACTGATCTACTCACACTTTACACAGTTATCCAGTACTATGTTGCCTCCGGATTTTAATGGACCTTTTCTAGGAAAAAGTGTATGTACCTCATTAGTATTTATGAATCATTGTGTATAATGTTATGCAAATTCATTTACTCTAAATCTAAATTTGACTTTAAATAATGAGTCAGCCACGTCAGTGGTAATATTTGAACAAAACATTTCGCCAAGTTCAATGAACCACTGAAAATGTCATAATCACAAGACAATTTTATTAATTAATATAATAATTTTATTTCGCACCATTTCTGAAATTTTCAAACAAATACATGTAAACATGACTAAAACAAACAAAGAAATGCGTAAATATATTATCCAAATGAATTTGTAGTTGATGTGCTAGCAAACATAACAATAAGTGACACATTTTAAAACAATAGATCTAAGTTTGCAAATATCTTTGCACTTTCACTATTGAGATAAGGTTGGTGGAATTGACTAACAGAATTTGTATAACAATCTTCTACATCTTGCTATTTCTAGCAACAATATCAGATTTTAATCCAACTAACGTCAAACAAGCTGCTGATGTGAATAAGATCTTACAACCATCAAAATTTATTTACTACTTACTTCTGAAAAGGGAATATCATTGTCCATTTTACTTGTTACTTAACAAAACGAAAAAATTAAATAAGTAAATTTAAATTGTACTTATAGCTAAACAACACAAAATATTTTCCGTAAATATATATTGGAAGGGCACATAATTTGCAAATATATTCTTGCAAATACCATCTGCATTATAAAAACTTAAACTTTCTTGAATTGTGCAGTAATATACCAATTAAAATATTTAAATGCTTGAATCTTGAATCATAAACAGGTATTGTAATAAATGCTTTCAACGAATTATTCCAGTATACGATTCTGTGCAGGTAGCACGTATTTAGTTACATATATATAATCCTTTCTTAGAATATAGTTTTCAGTTTCTGCTGTTTTAGCACCTTTTTATGCCTATATACTTATAGCTGCAAGTAATAGAAGAATTCTAGTACCATATTTTTTAATCACTCAGTTTTTTCAGTTTTTTGTACCGATTTGATTTGTAACGTTGAAAAATAAGTTCAAACATTTTCTGCTATTTTACATGTTAAAAATCGCGTTCTCTGGATTTCAATTGCAAAACCACTTTTACTGAACATTTCTTGGCCATTTCCCACAGCTCACCTAATAAACTCATTAAAATCTGGTTGAATTTTCTCCATGCTTATAATTTTTAGATTGTTTCCAAGTTTAGTCCCATTGTTGCATTTTGAAAAAATAATATAAAGAATTACGCTATTTTATTTACCCGATCTTTCCATTCGCATAGAAATCAATGAAGCCCATTCATGTTGTATAAATTTCATGAAATTTACTAACTTATAATCTGCCACATCGACTATAATCGTTGCTGAGAAAATGGCACATAAAATTGATACCTAAATGATTAATAATTATTCTAAAGGAAGAAGAGGTACATAGGATTATGTGTACGCATATACATAATTAACAACGACGGACAAGTAGCAATAGACGAAAGAATGGGAATTCGGATTTACTCAGGTTATTAAATGTAGCCGAGGTGAAAATACACCCCTCCCGCTTGATGCAATCCTAGCATCTGAGAAAGGTGAAATCCTAGATGATATACTCACTATTCCTAAATTCTTAGTAAAGGTCAGAAAATGTTATCTTAACGAGAAACCCCCTTCATAAAATTCTTATTAGCCTATTAACTATATTACTACTGAGAAATTGTATGAATCAAATTCGAAAGTTAGAAAAGGAAAAGATTATAATGACTGGTGGATATTTAAAAGAAAAGCAAAATAATATCAATCCACTCAACAGTCAAAAATACAGATATATAATCAATTAAAAGACTAGCCTATTCAACCACGATTTCATTCAATAAATTCAAGCTGCAAACCAACCTAATAACCCAAACATATTCCTTAGCAAAATTATTAAAATCAACGAAGAACGCATCAAATGAAGTCTACTGGCACTTCAGCTCTTGATGCTATCATATTATGCAATAGACGATTACGCAATATATTGTGAAAGTAAACTGGCAGACAGGAAAAGCATAAAATAATAAATGTGGAATTCCTGGAATTTTGAACTGATCCATTCGTTGAATTAAGTCGATCCATTTTTATATTAAGCCCAGGCAAGGCAGATGTACATTAATTGTACATACCAACAATGAAAACGTTGTGTAGTTTAGAATGGGGTAAAGTTTATCAGTATATTTAGTCAAACCCAAGGTCTCGTACGTGGCCTAAAACCGACGGTGGAGCCGTTCGTCATTCAACGATTTCAAGGAAAATCTCTCCTCCTTTCTTCAGTGCCTTAAAAGCAGTCTGATCTTTAAGAGTGGAGAGCAATTGCTCCGTAAGGAGCACTCTAATTCTTGTAGTATTTCCAGGTGAACAGACAGAGAGGAGAACACGCTCGACTGGTTGAGAATCCTGAGGACACTGACTGCTGAAGAGCGAACTGAGGACGGAAGTAAGTTCCATAATTGATGGGGAAGAGAGACAAACCGGATGGAATATTGTATCATGGTCTAAATTGGTTCCACTTGTGCTACAGACCCCTGGTCCATTTACTGACGTGTTGCTCTCTGCTGAGCTTGGTCCGCTTTCATTTTTGGTTTCCTAAATGGAAGAATATATCATACTATAGTATCGTGTTACGTATACCGGAAGTTTATGATCATTCAAATAAACAATATTCAGTGAAAGCTTATTACATTGATGACGGTTACAAAGAACGTAATCTTAAAATGTAGTGCATTGTAAAGGCGTATTCCCTCTGCTAGACCACACATTTCCACTAACTCTTCCTTACTCAATCGCATCAAGTCAAGACCACTAAAATCCCATAGGGTCTTTGTAGATCCAAACCTGAGTTGAATTAAATTGTCGTTATTCCATTTACAATTTTATGATGGGTTTATATTAAGTTGATTATTGTAACATAAACGTGCAGGCAACTCATTATACAGTACCTATTTCGAATCAGCCACCGCCTCACAGACTCTGGAGAAAAGTGTGCGGAAAACGAACCTCCGGCTGTAGTAGCTGGTGGATGACTTGCAGCACTCGGTCCTCCTGTACTTCCATTCCCTGAGTTTGAGTAGTTTTCTGGAGAGTCGGCATGGGGGTGATCCGATGAGTACAATGGAGAAAGCATGGCAGCATGAGTTGACTGAACTGTCGATGGCGGAGATTCCAGCGACTCCAATGGAACCTGGCAAATACCATTTTAGTTCAAAGTCAACGTGTTTGAATGACCTTTTCATGTACTGTGCTGGATATACTCCAGACAAAGACAGCAGTTTATACTTACGTCACTGAATACAGTACATTCATAAGAAGGTTGTAATTTTGCTTGTTCAACTGGAGTCTTTTTCATAATCTTCTCTCGGTCTTGCTTATGCTTTCTATCCGCCCCCTTCAATTTAAACACTTTTACCTGACAAGCTGCAGCATGTAGTCGGGCATTGTCAGGATGTGAGTATGTTTCTATCATCATACGAAACGGAACACCTGCAAAGTTCCACAAATTCACTTACTGTAATCAATGTTTTCGGTCAACTTGACCTTAATCATGTAAAAGCATGTCGCTAGATAATGTGATGAATAGAATCCAACAATTCTGACACCCACGCATTTATTACCTTTCTCTCCACCATGTTTCTTTGGAGTAAATTCAGTACTTATGCAATTGATCTACAAAAGGAAACATTTCGTTATTTTGGACGTATTCTAGGTATATAGGTATTAATGATGTAGGTATAGCTCTTAAAAGGCTGCCATACCTTTACATACAATCCCACTTCTTTCAAAGGCTCCCAAAGGAACTGAATCTGATTTGTTGGAGTCTCATATCCCTGAGACTGATGGAGCAACGTAACACCATAAGATAGCGGAAGATCAACCTGTTAGAGAAAGACATTGATGCATCCCCTAATAAATATTGTTTTCGCAATAGCGACATGTATAATAAAATCACATTGGGGTAATGTGAGACCACCTTATTCTCACCATATTACTGTCTTGTTGAGTTGTTTTGTGCTTTATCATTATAAGTACCTGTAAAATCCTATCATTTGGATGACTATCTTCCCACAATGCAATTTGCTCCCGTTCAGAAAACTGCAGCCTACGATCATGAAAACAAAGGCGGACCACAGATCTGAACACAACCCCTCGGTAGGCCGTTAATTCGCCCAACTTTTTCAGCTTAATTTCATATGGCTGATTTTGATTCAGGTAGGTTAAAGTCTCTTCGTTTACTTTTGTAGCAGTTGAAGTGGCAGCTGCAAGCACGTATTGAAATCTGAGACATGCAAAACAATAAATAACATTAATTGATAATTTTCCCGTGCCAATGTGTACCTGCTTCGATATCATTCGAAAAGCATTCTAGTGGCAGCTCGGATTTCCAATTTTATTGCTTCGCAACTTCATACAGCTCCGCCTGGATGGACATTACACTGAATTGTATGCGATAAAACAATGAAATTAAATGCTACATCACCTTCGTTCACAATCCAAATGGATTGGATCCTGTGGATGATGATGTCCCGTATTTCCGGAAGCGTTGTTTTGCTGACATGATGAAGAGTGTGCTTCAAAATGGAAGTCGCCTGGTAATGAGACCGAGGATCCACCATGTAAATGAGCCGCGGCTAAAGGAGTGAGACCAGCCTCTTTAATGAAGCCACTCCTGTAATTACACAGAATTGTACCCGTGAGTGAAATTAAAAGGACATATAACCCATGTACCATTCCACTGGGAAATATGCTTCGGGACAATTGAATTTCCGTTATTGGTTCCATTTTCCACCATCACAATTGTTACTAGTAGATTCAGTTGAGAACTCAAAATATAGCATATGAACTCAATTGAGAAAACATTATCTGGATTGATTGTGAAGATACCGTAGCGTAATAAAATCCTTACCGCAAAACATCAAGAAATTGTAATTAACCATTAACTTAGTGAAAACAGAAATGCTATTATAAATTATTTAAAGTTTCAGGGGAATACAGACGGAATAGTAAACTGTCTTAAGACAAGCATTTGTCAGCGTTTTTGTTCTAAAAGTGCGCTTCGGCTATGAAAATCAGATAGAGTTAATAGTTAACATAGGTATTCTGAATGAAAATTACTTACGGAACATTATTGGGGTTTGGGGCTTGCGGAGAAGAATTGTTGGCATTTCGGTTGTTGTACAAAGATGGAAGGGCAAGAAGAGCTTCAGACATGTCATAAGAATTGTTGGATAAGTCAGCTCCAAGACCAGAAAGAGAACCATCAAAATCCGCCGCCAAGCTTTCCGCTTCTGCCCATAGACTTCCTAAAATCGTATGAAGCACATAAAAGGAAACATTTTTATTTCCAATTATTTCCTTATATTTGGAAATACATGGATTTCCAACCTGCTTTCCTTGCTTTCTTTCATGTATTCTTACCTGCATTTTGCTGGACACCCCGTCCTGCTCCTGTATTTGATTCCATTGCACCATTCATTGCTCCACCAGTATTGACAAACTGTTGACCTCCACCGCTAACCCCACCACTGCCACCCCCCGCAGAAACCATTTTACGTTTCCTTGTTTTAGTACCGTTTCCAGCTGTAACTGGTGCTTGACAAAACGTATCCAACTTGTCCGAGTTGTCTGATGCGTTATCCGAACAGGAAGATGGATCTTCCAGGGGAGAAGTCATCATTGGTGGAACGGACCATGCTGGAGTCTTTGCTGGTCGGGGGGTTCTCACATCACTTGTGGACATATTTCCTGTTTCAGAAGCATAGTAAGATGACCAATGCATAAAACGAATTTATTTTTAAGCCAGGATTATTTTTGGAGAACACCGGATAAGGTAAATCCTAAGTATGGAGATAAATCCTAAAACCGTATATCCTATCATAATTGTAACACCACATTACTTATGACACTTTGACACAGTGTTCAATATCGTTGGCGAATGTATCAGCAAGTTTGCGGTTAATTGTCACATTATTCATGAATTAACCCATGAAATAAATTCGCAACACAGCACGAAAAAGTTAACACATGCGTAACGCTTTTCAACAAATCAACATAGATATATTCGTACAGTGCTAATCTGCTGGCATTTGAAAGAGAAGGATGGATGATGGATCAATAATCGAACAAGATTTGAAACGATATTATTTTTACCTTTGGAATAATAACTACAGCACCATTCCATTGAAGAAGCAGCAAGCAAGACAGATTATGAAACAGATTTGTAGAACGAAAATTTGCAAAATGAGTATGAATTAATTTTGTTTAGAATATAATGCCAGTAGTAGTACTCGCGGAGCATGAGCCGACATTTCATTAACAGGCTCATGACATTATTGTGCTCAGTTCAGATTAAGATAGAAACGACACGGGTAATTTTAATAAAAAACGCGCTATAAATTCTAGCTAATATTAAGACCACAAGGATGATGATATAATCAGAGAGCAACGTCAAGCGCGTTTGAGAATAAGCACTACTTGTGCACATGGTGTGAAGTATCTAGTTTATATTAAATCTGCGGACCGGCTTATGCCAAAAATGCTTCCCGTCTTTCCTCTGCTAAGACTTGGAGGATAACTCCATTTTATATCGTTGCCTGTCTGCCACAGGAGGAATGGGACATTGTTAAGTTCGTTCTATGACTACTGAATGAAAGTATGGCTATTAAAGTTATTATTTTTTCCAGTCGCCATTGAATATTGTGACACAACAGCGCACACGGTATGCGGTTATTGTGGAAAGACACCATAACGACCGACGCTTGCAGGCTAATGGGCACGTTGGTTAATATCCAGCAAACCATATTCCAGCCTCATTTATGCATGCACATGTGTTTGCAAAGAAGCTCGTCTCTCCCACTTCAACAGATCCATTAACAATAGGTGAACTTTTGCTTTGGAAGACCATATAATGCAAAAAATCGTTCTAGGTCTAACTGTTGACATATAGGTATGTTAGATAGTTTATGCTTTCGGTTTCTGCGTTCTGTTGAGCCACGAGTACAAAAGATCGGGTGTAAAAATATGTCTTGTACTAGTATGCAGCTGGAACTTTAGAAAATAGCATTATAGCTGTTTGCTATACAAAGTGCTGTCGACTTTTATAGTAACTTGTTTGCTTTCTTGTGCTTATTCACACATTACGTAAATCTATTTTTCTGATCTGTGATCCTCCAAGGGTTCTCCCCCGACCAACTAACAGAGTACGTGGTGTTACATAATACAAAGATTAGATTGACAGACAAACTTACTGATTGTTAAATTTGTAAACCAATCTCTACTTTATTCGAGCGTAACAAGTTTTCAGAACATTAAATGATTTGATACATGCATATTTCACCGTTTTTCGTATCCATTTTCCCTCATGTATAAGTCAGTATTACAAGTATATATCACTTCCCAATTATGAATGTATGTAGGTATAAAACTGTAACAAAACCGTCTACGATATTAACTGCAACAAAGCTCACAAGAACATTTATGCCAAGAGCTTGTACACACGGTGTGGCACAATTAGTGATGCTTAGATCAATATCCATTGGAAAACTAATACAGTAATACTAATATGTGTGCGAGGATTGTCTACATCAATTTTAAATGAACAAAGTCAGTTAGTTGTACTTGTTAGCTTGCATATGCGCGATGATTGCAATTAACTTCCCAGTCGGAAACATTTACCTGGTGAAATAGAAATTCAAACAAACCGACCAATGGGATTTCGTAAAACCCTTACCGTTTGGAAAAGACTCTTAAAACATAATTGAACTCATAATTAGCCTCCCGCCGGCAAAAATATAAACAGTGTAGCTTTCGAATTAAAAAAAGTTGCAGGATCATTAGAATCATTTTTGGAACAATTCAACAATAGCAGGCTACACGTTTCATTTTATTATCATCTAACTAAATATCTAGATAGTAGAAGTTTGGAAAAGTGTCAACTTGAAAAAAAGCGTTCTACTGTGAACTTTTGTACTATTTATAATAATTTTGGATTTAATATGTAAAAATGAATACGTAAAAGGTAAATTGGAATTAAAATATGCATTCAACGTACATATACATGCATATTCGTGTTAAACTTTAATTGGCCTTGTACATAGCACGCGCTAGTATGTCGATACATTATATATTTTTCGGTCATGTATTACAACTCTATTATATTCTTAACCAAGGTGCTGAAATGCCGAGAAAATCTTTTTGATGTTCCAAAAACTCATTGTGCCTTGTTCAAATATTTTATAGACATTTATCATAAAAGCAGACTATCCATCATAGTTCACACATAAAAAAGTTTCATTTTCATCTTTACAACTTTACGAGTAGAAAAAAGTAATTGCCATTTTTCACTAGTCACTCTAGTAGATCGGCTTCTTTATTTCCCTTTTTGTGACAATCCTAACGACGATGATGTGGATGATCATCGCATTATTATCGTTTTTCTTGCTAACGCCAAGGACATACATGTTTTATGAGATTTAATATGTCAACTAGCACTACCACAAATAGTTAATATTTCTAAAATAGTGTAAAGCCAGGACTAAATCCAACAAAATGTAAAATAAATAAGCACAACCTAAAGCCCTCCCATGAAAGGCTTTTTTAAAGCTTTGTACAGCTTCTTGTTTGTCACGCTTTGTGCTGGTGTTTATTGTCACTTTACCATTGTAAGCATAGCTAATGAACATATATTTTGTATCAGTTCTTTGTATGGTGCTTATTGTGACATTATTGAGCTCCTTGAATGTAAGCATACTTAAGTTTAGGCAATAATAAGAAAAGGGAATAAATTGGCAAGACGAAGTAGAAAGGAAAATAAGAATCAATTAAGTTCTTGAAAAACACGTAAATTCCACTTTTGTATATAGCTCACTTTTATATTAAATGTAAGCAAACTACCAATTCTCTTCTCACGAAGAAAGTGAAAAATGAATTAGTGAGAGAAGAGGTGGAGAGAATGAAAATCGGTGTTTGTCATTTCATCAATTCTTCATAGTTTTTTTCTGCCTGTTTCAGCAGCACTCAACTTGAGTGACTCAACCACATGCAAGATGCACGAATTACATATTCTTTCAGGATAAGACCCTCTCTATCTGTCGCTGAAATTTTCTCCTGCTTGTAACATTTCAGCTGGAAATTCCCAGTTTTTACTGGACAAATAGAAGTAAGCACGCAATCATTTGTTCCGAATCACACGTAACATAGCAAAACACATCAAAAGCATAGTTTATTATTTTTTCAAACTTTTTTGTACTTGGATAATCCAGTTGTTTTTACAGGTGAACAGAATTATCGTGGGTAGGCTTTGGGTACACGATACAATGACATGTAAGCCATTTGCTACATTTAAAATATAGAAACCTGTCTAGTGGGTGTACCTATTTATATCGCATGTGGTGATGTCGTGTGTTCACGGGTGCAATTTTACTTATAGCGCCAGGTTACAGCGGCTCCGTTGGTCCAGGGTCGTTTACTTCATAGTTGACTTCATAGTAACATTCAAGTCATGACCCGTATCCCGGGTGAAACTTGACCAGTCAAAGGTGACCAGTTGGAAATTTTTAATAAAACTTTGATATCTTGTGTATTTTTTCACCAAAATTTTCGACTGAGGTATCATTCTGTTGGAAATTTTATGGAGCACACGATGCTTTTATTTGTTTTCAAAAAATATGCAATGTGTGGTTTTAGAGTGACGATATTGGGGGAAATTCATGGAAAATGGCATTTTCTGACAATACTAAATGTGCACACTTTGTTTAAAAGACATTTCATGTGCAAAAGAAAGTGTTTACCTAAAGCAAACATTGTTGGTATTCTGGTTTATTGGAAGTATTATAACATCTACATAGTTTGTCCAAAGTAAGTGTGTCGAATAAGGTAAAATGATACTACGTGCATAATGCATGAGTAATGAATGAGTTATATGTAATATATGTTATATAAAATTATGTGTTTTACGGGAAGTTCCAATTTTGTGCATGAATATTATATCTAGATATCCAACATGATAAGTGGCTGCATTTTACATAATGCAAATCATACAAGTATGCATATGCCTGCTTATAAAATATAACTTAAGTAGACTTTGTTTTAAACAACTGTCTGCATCAACTGCATACTATACATGTACAGAATATACCATTTAATGGAATAATGGCAAATGGAGTAATTAAGAATCGAAGTCGAAACGGACCTTAATTGCCAATTGGTAACCTTAAATCAAAGTGGATAACCTTAATTGCCAATCAGTAACCTTAAATTAACGCGGGTAACCTTAATTGCCAATCAGTAACCTTAAATCAACGTGGGTAACCTTAATTGCCAATCAGTAACCTTAAATCAACGTGGGTAACCTTAATTACCAATCAGTAACCTTAAATCAACGTGGGTAACCTTAAATCAAAGTGGGCAACCTTAAATCAACGCGGGTAACCTTAATTGCCCATTGGTAACCTTAAATCAACGTGGGTAACCTTAAATCAACGCGGGTAACCTTAAATCAACGTGGGTAACCTTAAATGCACATGGGTAACCTTAATTGTACATGGGTAACCTTAAATGCACATGGGTAATCTTAATTGCTCATTGGTAACCTAGTTATATTTAAAAGTATCCGAAACTGCTTTTTTATTAAAAACTTTCCGGATACTTTTGTGAAATTTTACAAATTACGTGGCTCCCAAAATTTGCTATAAGTAAAATTGCACCCGTGCGTGTGTTTATGAAACCCGTAAAAATGAAAACATTCTCAATGCTCAGCACATATTTAGTTTTTCAAAGGAAAATTAGTTATCATCTATCACAAAATGCCTACAAGTGATTGTCTGACTTTGAAGAGTAAAAGCAAATACAAGGAGAATAAAATAAAAAGTGCTAAACAAAATGTTGTTTAACAGTAGTCATATTGTTTCCAGCAATTGTACTCATCATATTTGCACGTTATGGTTTGAAGTAATACTGTGAAGTTTTAAGCATTTAGTCAGTATGAAACAAAATCTCTCAATATACACGCTTAATGAAATTGAAGGGACGGAATTGTCGCCGTTAGATGCTACACGAATACGCATTTATATTTGACGCAACTAATTATTTTTTGTCTGTTTTGTACATTCCTATTTCACACATCTATTAGTCTCATTTGGATTGAAGATAGAAAATGCGGTTTTGCATCCTTATAGAATAAACGCAATTTGACATAAACATTCAAACCAATAAATGACTTTCGGCAGAAGTGAGTCATATAGCAAGAAAGGTAGTTTAAAACTCTTCGAGCTCACTAATAGCCACGAGTACAGATGCCCTTTCCGTATTGTACATTTTGATGTGAGTAAACAAAATTTACTCATTGTATGACTTTTTACTTAAAAATGCTTACACATTCGGGCAGACGGTTTTGCATATTCCTTCAGAAAACAATATTTATACTACGTAGGTTTGCATTACGTGTAAATACCTAGACTAGACTTATTCAGCCGGGACAAATGTTACACTTTGGTTGGTGCATGTACCTTTTGCATTATTGTTTGATAATACCCAATATGTACCCTTCGTTTTCTTTCATCAATCATTTATGTGCCATGAGAATACTCATAGAACCACAAAAATGATCATTTCTACATGTGCCTCGAACCCAACCTACCTTTAATCATGAGCTACAAGTCACTAGGACTTTATGCATGAGTTACTCCTATAGTGTGTATTTATAAAACGTAAACGGGACCTGTCTCGTAGCCCTGACGGAGAACTGATATTTATATCTCACCAAAATGGATTTGATCACGGCCCTTATTTTATATTATTGCAGTGGATGCGTCTAAACAAATACACTAACGTGAAAAATGTTGACACATCAAATAGAAGAAGCTAAACATACTTTTCGCCTTGTTACAAGACAGGGCCAGGAAATATGCAAAAGAAAAGACCTTCAGAATGTTTTCACTTGATCTTTAAGCCAGGAGCTGCTAGAATTTAGCTGTGCTGGAGTTAGGGAAATTATTTCATATGTGAGTGAAGGTTTACGGTCATGTTCCATTTCAAATTTTCTATAAATAGCAGGGCATTGAGAAATCATTACCATTAAATAAACCCTGAACTACTACTATACGTTCTAAATTTACCGAACAATAGATAACGTAATAATAGCTATCATTGTGCGATCGAGAGAATAAGCAAAACATTGTCAACTAAATTATTCGTATATAGTGTGTGGTTTCTGGTTTCACAGCTTATAATTTTCATAAATTGCTGATGAATAAAGTTAACTAGTCTCTAGGCTTACTATGATGATAGGTGGACATACTGGCGAGAAGATATCCAACTCTGTAGTCTTCCATGCTGTTTTCCTTCTGTATTATTACACGAATGGTGCACGCTGTACGTCTTTTCTGCACTCAGATTATGGTACTTTGAACTTTGTCTTACGGAAAGGTTTCTTTTAATAAGCTTAATTGAAGACAACTCAAAAAGCAAACGTCCGAATGTTTTGTTCAATTCCTGCTTCACTACCCAAATGCCAATTTTTTAGGTCATAAGATTTTAAAGTCATAAACAAAACAATGCATTTAGCTGTTCTCAAAAAGGTGGATGTTTTTTATCGCTCCGTCTTCCTTTGCCTTCTTTCAAAGTTGTGATAATGTATGATGATAGGGCTATCTATAATTCCTTTTTTCAAACTTGTTAGATCCGACTTTACGTACTGAAAATATTAAATTTATCATAACATTGCATTGGGTACTGTTCACAGCTAAACAAGCTCTATTTCCAAATTTAATTGTTCCCGAAATGTACATGCATTAATATCCAGATTTCATGACGTTGTTGGCTGAAGTAACGGTGGTGTGGCATTCAGTTTACAAGACCTACATTAAAATGTATCTCCAGTACTTTTCCCCATTAAAGTAACTCTCCGTTCATCAGAATATTACCATCATCACTACGAGAGTTCTGATAATGAATATGAGCTCTTGTGTGCGATGTTGATAAGTTGTACAAAAGTTGATCTGCAGCTAATGACTTGGATTTGATGAAATACCAGATATATAAAGTTTTAAGAAAGTACAAGTCCAGTAGAGAAGACAAAATGGTGTTGTTGGGTTCGTAAGAATCAATGCTGGCGTCTGCATGCACGCATGTCTTTTAGGGCACAGTTTCTTGCTGGTTTTGTTATAATTCCTTTCTCAACTTCATATAGTACATTCGCTTGTTCTGTGTGCCTCTCACTCTACTTTTTATCACTGCAATGTTTAATCAGGTTGCTTTTCTATATTTACGTCACATACAATGTCACCTTACACACTTTAAAACATTTTACTAACGCGTCAGATGATGATGATGGTTATGAGCAATGACAACTACGACGTGATAGGAAAAAAGATGCTCACTTACAAACAGACACTTATTTTGATGAGTACAACAACGCAGTTTTTGTTTAAATGTTTGCCATTAAAACGTATTGATTATTGTGTGATATCCTAATAAATGTTCATAAAATATTTATATCATGTCCTTTCCTAAAGTAAGATTTTTTGTAGTTTAGATTTTTTCGTTTTGTTAAGTAATAAGTAAAATTTTATCGTGATAATGATTACTATTTAAGCATTATCATACCGGAGATCCCGTCAAACAAAAGTATAATATTGACAGTCAAAAGAAATTATTACACAAACAACAGACCGTTTCGTCTTATTTTTAAAAAGCTGGAATGCAAACGAAAATCCTAATTGATTTGTCTAATGATGATTTTAATTTTTGATTGTTGGCGTATTTTTGAAATTTGGAATGATTTTTAGCATTGAAGTTTGTAGTTTAATTTGGATGCAAATTACAATTGGTTGTCTACGAACACAAAAACAGTCATTTTGTGTCCTGCTCTCTTTGCCCCAGTTCAGTGAAAAGAGCAAGCCCAACTTGCCCAACTCAAGTGAGCAGCAGCACACACACAATACTTAGAGAACAATGGTCGGTCTTTTCCGGCTACACACTATGATGTTGATTGGAATTGAATGATCATTTAGCTATCACAGAAACATATGAGACACTTGACACCTTTTCTTTCACTCTCTTTGTTGCACGATCTCAGTCAGTAGCATTCACAGTGCACGAACTTAGAAAACAACAAAACCAATCGCCACTACGAATATCCCATTGGTGCGCTTCTTAATTACCAACCAATCACAACAGGTATCACTTTTACAGCATTTGGAATGCTGATGGCACCCTTTACGGAAGCGGATGATGGAAATACGCTTGACAAGTTCGTGAAATTTTCTAGTCCACAATCGAGACTTGGCAAGTACCTTTATTCCACCTCCAAAATACTGTCTGCAACTGTCAACTTTGTTTTGGTAAAGTTTTGGCTTCTGTTTGATTAGTAGTAATCTGCTGCCACCGCTACTGCTGGTGAGGCTTGTATCTCTACGGCTGCCGACCATATTCCACCATTCTTTACATAGGAATTAAATTCCCAGCGTCCCGTCAAAAAGGAATGAAAATGCGAACAAAATGTCAAAGATCCGACTAGTCTTGGTTCGGTTCTCCGTTTTAGGGAACAGGATTTTTCTTATCCGACTTTGGAAGAGGTTGCGGCTCTTGCAGCTTGCGATGATGAGCACATACAAACAAGCTTGGCACTATGCACAAGAAGTTCACATTTTTCATGAAAATGGTAATAACAAGACTGCAGATCGCAAATCGGTCAGCGATAAGAGAAGTAGTTGCCTTGCCTTACTTCAAAACAAGCTTCTTCTTTTCTCTTCCAACAGAAGTTGTATAGTAGTAAAATTAATTGATAAATTACGTCCTGGGCAAATGCTTATACTTGAATGCGGTCAAAGATCTTGATGGCCACTGACTTTGTTCCACATGAAGCTTTTCCTATACCCAATTAGGTACACGTTTAAGAAGAGGCAGATAATATTCTCAAGTTCGTTATTGCATGGTTTTATACAAAGTAGTTATACACACCAATGTGATACTCCATGTTCAGGCTAAGAACACCAAAGTCCTATGATGGTGAACAAACAAGAAACCGTTTTGGCTGGTGATGATGATACGGGAAGAATGGGGCTTTGAAATACTAATGGATATTATGCACATGTGTACAACAACTACTACTAGTGTTATGGTACGGTGCACTGTAATAATTTTTATGTACCACGAGAAATGGAATGACTTGAAGGCTTAACGCAAATTATGACTATATCATCATATCATTCTTGTAAGAAAAGCTTTCCTTACTACTTTGTTCCATTCTCTGTTCATTCATGGAATCAAAAGGCTTATTCTCATTGCTTAGCGTACTTTATGGGATTTTGTGTGCGTAACATATTAGTATGGTACTTATTCGAAAAGGGTAAAAACTGGAAGGACAAAGTCGTTGTGAGACATAAGCCAACCGCTGAGAAAACCCCCAAATCAGACACGAGAGGCAAGAAATAATAATAATGATGAAACTAATAATCAAATAACTGTAACAGTAGCAGATTGTTGCTACTGCCACACTCCCTGGTCTACTCTTTCACTGTTTATTCCGCAGAGTTCATCCAAGCAACTCTCTCCACTTCCACTTTTCCTCTTCTTGCTCTTGTTACAAAACTCTAGGTATTTGTAATTCTGCCCTGACGATGATCACTCTCCCCCATATATTATGGTCTAAAAAGGAGGATAGTCCGACGAGCAACTCTAGAAAACAGAGAGTTGTTTTTTGATGATGATGTTTGTGGTTGATGGAGAAAAAACAAGTTGAAGTGATAGTAAAAAAGAACGAGAGAGAAAGAGCGAAGTGCTACTTGAATCAAAGAAGCAAGCGAAATGGGCTAAATTTTCCAGATCCAACACTTCTTATAACATACATATTTAGCATGGATGATGACGATGATCATTATTATTATCCTCTTTATTGTTAACGTCTATTTACACGCAAAGGCAGGTCTCAATACCGATCAGCCACATGAACAGTCATTACTTTTCTCGTATTATTGAATATCTCTGCCTATTATTACTATTACTATGTGCGTCTTTTGCCTGTGCAGTATCAACGAATGCTAATGTCAGAGAGTTGAAGCTTTTACTATCGTCATCTGTATTAGTTCAAATGTTTAAAAGTTGGACATATAGCGCATTAAAGCAGAAATAAGAAGACATCTGACATTATATATTTTTATACATTTATGTCTGCTTGGTGGAGATTGAATATAATAGTATTTATTACAGTTTCTACAAAAAGACGCAGCAAAGGAGTGAGACAGAGAGCAATAAGACACACAGGGTTTTAGTATTCAAATTGCATTTATATAGTTACATACCTATACACAAACAAGCCAGCAATATCTTAAGCCGCGATACATTTTACTCAACAGTTATTAGTTTTTAAGCTTAAGAAGTTTTGTTGCGATATATATTATGTGGCGCATTTAGTATTATTACTTATTACTGTTTTGTGTCACGAAGATGATATTGGTGTGGTGGTGGTTTTAGTCAAGCCTTGGACTTTCCACTTGAACAAAGTTTTACTATATAGCAATCTCGCGTCATATATAGATTGTATGAACTCGGTACACAATCAGCTTAGTTAAATAGAGAAGGAAATTATTATTATATTATATATATTATGGACAAATATAGTATTCAATTTTCACTTCACCAATAGCATGTCATCGCTATCTGTTTGAACAGTTATAGTCAGTTAAATTGAAAGTAGAATACAATGTATACATTATAAATTCTGTACAAGATATATACTAACATGAGCATCAACTTAATGGCTGTAAAATAAGTATTCAGCTTAATGGAGGTAGTAGAATTGATAATGACATTATGATGGTTTAAATACTAAATCTTATCTTTCGTCTCTCGTCTCAAATTATATATACTGCCCTTGTTCACTTTTCCCTCTCCTGAAATTACTCAACTTTACACTAAGACAATAGTACATTTTCATGAGTATTGTTTCTTCAAAGTCAGCATTAACATCACTAACAAAACAACGAAACCCTCACAAAGAGCCAACTACAAATCTAAACACCAAATGTTCCAAAATAGTTTGCGGTAAACGGGAAAAAAATCTAACAGGGCATCGTGTACACATGTCTTTATATGAAATTTATTCATGAGATAACAATTAATGCAATGATTCAGAAGTGAGGAAACAATAGGAGGATTCTGTACACACCACGAGTGGAAATGTACAGCAGAAAACTTTGCAAGTCTTCCGCTCCAGAGTTTACACAAGTAAACGCACAGCTAAGACGGTAGAAAAACAAGATTTTTTGGGGAAACATTCATTCTATGTACCCAGCGGAGTTCGAGAAAATACTTTACATACAACGGCAAATTGAACGTGTCAACTGATTGAAACTCAACAGAACAAAATGCCATTTTGTAGCACGTATGTAAGCAAAAGTAAAGCCTCACTTAAAGCTTCGTGAGTAATTAAAATTACTCAGAGATGTGAGACAACATATTAGAACAACACAACATGCACACGTGACATGAACAAAAGAGAACGTCATGTCATATGTGTCAAATATGTATAATATATTTTAGTGGGAAGGAGCACACACCTTTCCTTATTTCAATTCAAACTAGCTTACAAGTAGTTAATATCAACACAATTGAAACAAAACACTTGATGGGATGTGTTATTAATAAAAGTTTTTATACTGAAAAAGTCTACCCATGGCACAATCTACATCCAAACCTTACTTTTTTACAAATAACCAAAATCTCTGAATTCGCGTAACCCTGGTAAATTTAGAAAATAAAACATTGTATTGTGGTAATATGTTACTTCATACATACGAAGACGTTTGGGCTTTCCTTCGTGTGATTTATTTTCACATCTTTCCATATGAAAATGTTATGAAAGCTTTGCATGTTATTTCTATCTGCATAACAAACTTTTTGCGTTTGTATTTGGGGAAAATAGTTTAACCAACAAAGAGAATCAACGAAACTGATATATGTATCTGTGCATCGTATCATCATCATTATTACATGCAAACGCTGTTACTGGATTAACAGTCACATATATAATGTACTCTTACCACTACATATAATGAAAGCAAAACTTTTTAAGACACATAAAATTATAAGGTCAGCCTTTCACAAAACTTTAATATGACCTTTTTCTGATAATCTTTTAGTAATAATAGCGAATACCATACACGCAGCATCGCTGGAGTCTGCAAAATTTGATCAAAGCATAATATTTTAGCCGACACGTTTTGACAGATACTCACAGACTTTGGTACTTGTTTTAGCACAATAGATCATGTGCCTTATGCATACCTCATCAAGCAACTCGGTCTCACAAACTTGATGAAAATCCATGAAGAGAAAGTAATCACTTTGAAAGTGGGAAATCATAGTATTAACAGGGAATAAAAGTTATTGTTTTCATCAACACACCATCATCACCAGTCAAAAATAATTTCTGTTAAAAAGCAACGATCCACTTTATCCATCTAGTTTTTGTTGTAAAATATTTTGTAGCTTTGCTTTTAATACACCGCCAGACCAACATTGTGTAACTGGGTCGACAGGCATAACCAATGTTATAAGGTATAGGGACTTGTGCAAAATATGTCTACATGTCACTTCTGAAACTAGCCAATAACGTTTACAATATTGTTGTGCTTTCACAATCCTTCCAAAAGTTCAGAAAAAGTTTCCCATTATCCCATTATATGAAGTTTAGCACCTAGACACAATACGAAGATATGTGAGTGTATAGATGCTTTGATGAACTTTGAGACAGCAGAATAGAGAGAACCATCAACAAGAACCCTTTACTTTCCAACTCCAATTTTTTAAAAAACGAGTTAACCTTGCTCACTTACTCACGGACGGTCCATGAGCGAATGAGAACCAACTTTTCATATAAATTCACTGATGCCAAATCAATTTTCATGAGAACTACCTACACATCAGCAAAGTACATCAACACAGGTTTGTATTATGTTATTGCAGAAAGAGACTAGTTTTGTATTTGTGAGCGCTTTAGCATATCGTAAGAGGAAAACTTGTCGGATAGATAAATCATTGCGAACGGGCCATGCAAAGCAGGAAAGTAGCAAACAAGTATACACATTTAAACTAAATGGTCGATAACATTATTGAGATACTTCTTTAAAGACATAGTTTGCAGTATTTATGTATAATATACTTAGTATTTTGCCACCTTTACAAACAAGGAGAACAACGCAATTTAACAGTGTAAAGTGTAAATAAGGCAGCTCTTTAGAACCTAAAGCTTAGGTTCGCTCACAATGGGCATCAGCATCACCGAAAACCATCAAAACAACCAAGTAGTATTAAGAGATATTGCCATTTTAGTTTATACAACACTTGTTGAGCTAGTCTTAGATGCTCAACTTGTGGAACTTGATTCATGTGCGTTAAGAGTTCATTTAATGTATGCAAAGTATGATAGTTAAATGAGCATGAGTGGCATTGCACGATACATACACAATATCATTGTATCCCTTGTAGAACTCAACTCATGGCGTTTACCACTTGAGCAGTGATAAAAAGACGAAAACAACTATCATGCAGACGTGTACATGGACAGATTCCATCTCATACTACCGCATCATCATTTCTTTTTTTGTCTCATCGCAAAAAAATTGCACGCGTTACATGTGTACAAAATGTGTAGTCGCAACTATTATAATCAATCCGGGCATAGACATTCTGTCTTTTATTGAATTCCCTGACAAACAAGTTACTTTTGTATTCTCAAAGACCAACCAGGCATGTAAATGAAACTGAAACATTGCTGATTTGATCTAATGAATTACTGTATTCATATGGGATTCTTTACAACTTTTGCGTATTTAATACAAAACTTTTACTTACATTATAGTATTCAAGCACGCATTAATATTATTTTTGCACAGAGAAGCATCTTATGGCGTATGGACATAAGAATCACTTTTAGAAAATTACTATGTGTATCCATTGCTTGAATCTTGATGGTATGCTTTCTTGATGTCTTCTCATGATGATCTCATGGACCATTATTTTGTCAACGGGAAAAACTTTTTAAAAAGAGAGCTACCACCACCACCCTTATTTTTGCACCGGTCTTGCTGTTTTGTTAGTATGCGTCGTAGTTAAGTATGACTATTTGGCATTAAAATTTGTTTGTTACTCGTCTTGTCCTGGCATTGCCATTATCGTAACTTTTTAGACCCTTGAACGTATGTAAGTGATGCATGAATGCTACGTGTGATATTACGAGCGAGTCAGATATTAAGTGTGTTTGAGCAGAAGCTATCCTATTATCAACCCAAAACCCTACTCCTGTTTTTGTAAAAACGTAATGCACAATCCATCTGGTTTGTCACTGCTTTAAGCACAGTTTGTACACATCTTTCTAACTTGCGTAAGCAGTTGCATACATAAATATATTTAATCTCTGGGCAAGAAATCATCAACATCATGTACATCATCAGAGCATGGCAGAAAGTTTTTGGATCTGGAATATATCTGCATGGAACACCATTGGATATGCTGTTTATGGAACGGGGGTAAAAACGGGAGAGTTGCTTTTAATTTGCAAAAGAGTAGTAACATTTGCATAGAATACATGTTACAAGACATTACCATGAATAATAATTTGATATCCCCGATATGTACTGAATCATTACGATGATTATAGTGCGCAGAATAATGATACTTTTTATGGAGAATTGCGATATGTCCATGGATGCAGTTGACGCAAAGTTTTTTAGCTTTTGTATAACGTGTAACATATTGGCTTAATATTTGAACTACCATTCCCTCTGCGTATTAAAGTGTTAAAATGCAAAATGTCATTCTGTGCTTCCAAGCTACAAATCGGATGCTTCAATCCATTTTCATTGTAATTAGGATTTCAACATATTAAGGTTTTCAAATGCATGGCAATTTGTAGTTTATTGTGCATGCATTTAAGTATAAGAACTACTCTTGATTTAATTTTTCTTTTATAATCATGCATAGAGTTATGAATTTTTATAGCAGTGCGTATTTCATTTTTCGGAAACCTTCTACGCTTAAGTTTAGTCAAATTATAACAAATTTTATTTTACGAATTTTAGTTTCATAGGAATTAGGAAATATGATTTTATAAAATTGGAATTTACAAAGTCGTTGACAGTTTGTCAATTGTTAGCATTTTTCATGTCTTTTGTTTGAACCTGCACGTTGGAATTGACACTTCTGTGTCTTTCTCATTTTCCATTAGGTAACATTTTCACAGGTATTAAGATTCTAGTAAGTCTTGCTGTGGAAAACTGCAATTTTTGAGAATTTCAATGCAACCTTTTTTAAGTTTGCAATGCTTATGCAAGAATGGATCACCATGGAAGGATGTAACACCCTTCTAGAGGGATCCGTTCATGCATAAGAGTTGAAAGTTTGAATACGAACGCCCAGTTTTTATGCCGACACAATGGCGCTATCCTGTTATCAATTTCTTTACTCCTGTTAGATCATAAGAGCGCAAAATAATGTGATCATGAATATATAGTTTTTACTAACGGCTAAACATCGGAAAAATGCTTCTAATGTTTATCCGTAAGTACTTATATAATTGTGTTGAAAGGAAATCTAATTTGTTGTCAAATAAAGTGAAAATGGTCATAATAAAAAATGTTTTACACTTATTTGAAAATTTTATACAATTTGTATCATTTGAAGGCAAATACTAATATAAAAATACTAACTTTGATTCATTCAAAGGCTTTTGTTCGATTTCATTGTGGAGGTTAACTAGATAGAAATTTAACATGTTACGTATACGTAGTACGAACACGCTCTAACATGCACAAACCAATCAACCATGCTTGTTGTTTTGTGGAAACAGTATTAATATTGAGTTCATTTGGTATCCTTCAAACGACCGGATCTCAAATTTATCTATGCTACCTGGAAAAGAAAGTATTCTAGCTGACGTCAATCGGATCCTGCGAACGCATCTTCTCAGAAGTCTTCTAGGACCACTTAGGATGGGATTGAGTGAATGAAGTAGATGAGCCAATATTATCCTGAAAGAAAGTTTGCTTCAGTTTCGAGCGTAAGTACAAGAATAATAATATAATAAGTGCCAATTCTGGTGTTAGCGCTAGAAGAAAAACAAACGGTGTTTTTTGGTACACGAAAATTCGCTTTGAAAATATTATTTTTGGAATTGTAATCTATCATTTGGGGTCGATCGTAATGATTGTATATCATAAAATCAACAAAAATTTATTTTCTATAATACCGAATATATGCACACATACCTATATAAGTAGTTCGTACGAGGAACAAATTCTGCTCATTCTGCTTCATAATGTGCATAATAATAATTTGTTTTATAGTGTGAGTGAAGATGAAATATTCTTCTGGTTTCTGTCAGTACCATTTAAAGATACAGTTAAAAAGTAATAGGATCTATAGATGAAGTTAGTTCTTGTTTCTACCAAAGCGGAAAAGATAATCCAAAGTGTCGTATACTCATATTTCAGCATTTATTAATTCTTCATTACATATAAACATCCATAGTAAACCATTAACAATTGCTCCCTGCTATGGATAAGATTTATATCACTGTTCTTGTCTGTCCAGTTTTGAAATTATTTGTCTGATTTAAAAGTTATTAGCCGGATGCAGAAAATAAAGTAGACATCTTTCTCTTCTGCAGAAGTAGCGAGCTAATAATCATCTAAACGGACGATTCGATATATCTTAGCAGATTTTGAAAGAAAAAAATGAACTGTACATTTACTACAGTCACTCATCGTATTTGCATTATATCAGTTATAGAATCTTATTTAGCTAATACCATCCTCACTCATATACAAGTATCAAAAAATAATTTTCAAACTACAGAGCACTAATGACATAAGGAAAATTCTGTAGAGTCCCTGGCTTATATAGTTGTTTTAAGAACGTCCTAGTCCTATCAACATAATGTAGGATCAATCCTAAATCCCGTAGTAGTATTCAATAATACAAGTACATGAGTTGATCATGTATGTGAATTTAAAATAATTCATCGCGAATTTATGTCTCATTTCTATATTACATTTTGAAGCTCAAAATCGAATGAAACTGCAAGTACAAATTAATTGGACTATAATTCCCTAAACTAAATAAAAGACATGTACTAACCAATTACATATTTATGCAAACTGTCACACGACACTCGACGACCAACCATGACGAAAACGTGCAAAATGAACAAATCATTACTAATTTAGAAACTGGGTACAATATAGCAGGAGGCTAGTTTGCGAGATGGTGAATGAAGGAAATGGTACTCATAAAATCTAACGACTTTTAAATATTAATGATTCTTGTTCACTACTGCGATTGTACTTTAGAAAAGCAATTTCATTGTACCAGTTTGTCTGCGTACTACTGTGTACATGGAAATATTAATAGAAGAAGCATGTCCATTTTTTAACATAAGATGACACAAAAAAGCGTAGCTGTTTGCCGTCGCCAGTACCGTACATTTCTAATCCAATTGAACCTTCAACAACCTTTAAAATCACAATAGAATAATGCTTGCAATTTAAATAATTTGCCAATTTTTAGCAAAGCAATTGACACTGAAACGATAACATAAATTGAAGGTTGTATGGAATTTTTCGTCATTTTTAACAGAATAGAGCTAGGCTTCATTATTAGTGCTATATCCAGCCATGCCGATCCATGCTCAACCCCACGAATATGGCAAAATTGAATGTAATATACACGAGGTAGTCATTCAAATTTAAATTTCGTATGAGTTCCCGTCCCGGCTGTGTCATTAACTTTAGAACTTTTCAATCAGACTAGTCGTTTCAGTTCATGGGACTTCATCATTCACAATGAAAGGCATAATTCATTCGTGTACTAAATTCGAAGAATGTAGCATTGTATTTTAAAGTGCGAGAAGCTTTCACCTGAAGTTCTTCTGAAATAAATTAACCAAAATTCAGGTAGCTTTTTTGATAATATTATTATGTATAAAAATATCAACTCAAACCTTTTGAATCAAACGGGATGAAACTAAAATGAGTTCAAAATTTGATTCAAAGACAAGTCTATTCAATACAAAGATTCATAGCTTTAATTAAATACCTACATAATACAATATAATATATATTGCATTGCCTAAAGTTTTGTTTATTGGACGTCCGTGTAAAAGGCAAAAGGGTCTAGTCTATAATATATATAGCACAGTAATTCATTCAACAGAAACAGAGACGAAACAGGAAAGAAAACGAGGATATGTTGCCCGGAATGATTCAGAAAAATCTCACACAAATAAAAATCCTTCGCATGATGACTTCTTTTTTTCCTCCAGAGAGACGGCATTATCTTCCTAGTAAACCAATCAGAATGACAAAGAGCTTACTGAAAAAACTCATTATTTCTTTCTCTTTGTATGCTGCGTTACCTTTCATGATATACATGTTTGGCTTTCAGTTTATGACTTTCTGGAAGAGCTTATCTCTACATAGCATTGACTTTTTAAGTTTATAATGTGTATGTAAAGACAAAATACTCTACAATTTACAAGATACATTTTTATTCTTAACCTTAAACGGATAATTATGCTTGACAATTATTCATGGCTTAACTTTACCTACAGTGAAAAGTACAGACATGCAAACATAAATGACTATTATGTACGTTTCATGTGTTAACGAACATTTTCACTAGTAGATCGGGTCAATACGTGCTATAAATAAAGACAGTTTCATTGCTTGAATTATTTAATCAGTGCACGTCAGTAACACAACGAAACTCACAGCTAGATACGAAACGAAATCATGATGAACTGTTAAAACCATATGTAGATGTAGATGAGTTCGATTTTAAATGAAAATGAGGTGAGATGCTACAGTATTGTAACGTCAAAATTTAAAGTATATTATTTGACGAAATCAGAATAATACCTATGTTGTATGTAGAAAATGATTTTATGTGAATTATATATAAAATATTCTAAGACACTCATGAAATGTGACAACTCATATTTATATAATCATATAATACGTGCTCATTGCTATATATTTTACGTAAGTATTTAAAAGTTTGAAAGAAGTTAAACTTTTCTTGAGGTGATTAGAGAAGTGGCCCAAGTTGATACCACATGATGGCAGCATGACGGCGAGGCATCCAACCAATCAAAATTCTGGACAAATAGACACACACTTTCTGATCTTCAGTGAAACACATTTCCCATTATTATCTCTGTTGTACAGATGTGACTGTATTTGTTAATATTCTCTAAATTAAATATGGTAGGCAGCCACCTTTCTGTGTTTTAAGAACGTAGTTTAAATACAAAATACCTAAAGCAGCAATTTGTAAGTATGATTCAAGATAATATAAATGAGAGTTAGCTTCTTATAAAGATTTTAGTTCAAGTGGTTTTAAATATTCGTTCGACTAAATCAAAAATTAATTTGTTCTATAATAAAACTTACTTATCCACGACCTTACAATAAGCATCATGTTTATAAATTTAAGTATACATCAATCGATTTTCATGTCAATAATATAAAAAACGTGCTCATTCCAGCAAAAACAAATTTTACAAACATTCAACATTTGTGTCAGCTACTTGACTTAAGGTATTGTAACATCCTAAAAATAAAAACATTGTTCATTAAGATTTATACTCGCATGTCATATTATTCTATTGAATTAAGCTTTCCTTGTCATTTTCTTATCAAATAAGCTATTTTTATTCATTGGATAGACATAAAGACGTATGAATCTTAACAAAAAGCTTGGAACTTTCGGATTGAGCCCCAAGAGGTTCAACGTTCCACCTATTCATAATACAGAATGAAGAGATTATTGAACAACAAAACATTTTCTTTAAATACCTATATTGACGTTTGCCTATTTTTCGCACAGAAAGACAAGGAAATTGTTTTTTCTTCATGGAAAACAAAAGGCCATTTTTTCAGTTTCGTGGTCATAGTCTGTCTTAAGAGTGTATTGTATAATATGTAGCTTGATACCAACCAAAGTTCAAGGAATGCTTCTTGTAATGAAAAACCGGTTAAATACGACTTGTGATCACCACATTTGAACCATTCTTTTCCTTGTTACAATCAACAACTGTTAAGAAAGTTGTGTATATTAATTTAAGAAGCCTTCACATTTAAAGCGACAGATTTCGTTATAATAAGGAGAATTACTCACTCCGTCTACATTACTGCCTAGCTTATGCTGCAAGTAAAACAACCAAAAGTTAAATGATAGGTAAAAAATATAATAAGTTGTTTTATTTTGATTGTAAGAATGTAATTGTGCAAGCGTATGCACGGTTTACTAACTGACGCGACAAGAATGCAAATATATAAATGCTTTGCGCCAACAACTACCTATTTTATTATGAACGCTGATCTAATACGTATCACTATCACATCAGTTTTAACGGAATAGTTATATGATATTACTTTGCATCTCTATTATATTGTATATTAATGGCTCTTTCATTTATAACGTGCTTCGGGAATATTTCTGTATGTAACGAATGTGTGTATGTAACGATATAAAAAGTGAGAAGCATACAGTGTTATCTTTTTGTTCAGGATGCCGTCGACGAAGAACCAATAAGTAAAAAAATAGTATTTTTATTGACGCAGATTCGCTTTTTTATTTGTCCGACTTGATATAAGCTTTTATTCATTTGATAAATACTAACTAATAATAGCATTTCATATTTGTATGTATGGATGGCTGAGAAAATACCATTTATGAAGTACACAATTCAATGAAAATGCATGTATCACATCACACCAGACCAGCAGCAGAACCATCAGCAAACAGATAGTTAACGGATATACCGAAGCCGAAGTAGTACTATATAACGCGCAGTTTAGTGTAGTAGCTTACATTTTTGGCTGTTAGGCATATGAATAAAAGTAGTAAGTTGTTCTGTGTTTGGGGATACTGTAGCATTGTATGTTTGAGGTTGTATAATAAGGCAAACATGTTCGATGTTATTATCAAAAGTAGTTGACAAGGAATGTTTATAGAAACTAGATATAACTAGAAAATACTGGTTCTGCAATGGCATGACCTATAATGGATGGCTCTTTGCTTAAAGAACGGCCAAGTGGTTGCAATGTTTTCTCTTTGGATTTGGTTGGATAACCAACACTGAATCGAATGAAGTGAATGTTCGGAGGTGAAGTCGAAGAATAATATGTTGTTGAGCCTGTTTATGCACATAATAATGCAAAATCCTGTGTACTTTGAACACTTGAATGTCGATGACGCTAGTTTTTTACAGCATGTAAAACTCTAAAACTAAAGAACTCGCCACATCATGAAGAGAGAACACTTCAGTTGGTCTTAAGGCTTAAGAATAAGTGCAAAATGGAAATAAAACTACTTCAGGAGGGTTCAACGCAAGAATGAAGAAACACTTGTTAAGGAAATCATCATAAAGCTTGTGAAATGTACAATAAATAAATGACACTACCCATTAAGACTAAATGATGTTTACATTTTTACTGGAAACACTTTCTTTGAGCAAATAATTCCGATGATTAATTCACATTACACTTAAGACGAGAAACGCTGCCACTGAATTCTGTGGGTACAATTAAGAAACTGGAAGTATCCTAAAAGTCAAAACGTAGGAGGAAAAGACAAATGTACTCCTACGTCTTTAAATCCCCAAATTAAAACGAAATCTTTTATTTTCATATTTTGTGGATCATTTTTGATTTACACTTCAACAACACTTTTTCAAATTGCCAGTTGCCTATAATTTTGCAATTTTCAAATACACTTTTATGTTATTTGACGATGCAATACAATTTTTCAATTTTGTATTATACTGCACATTCTTGATTTTTTAATACAAAAAATATGCTAACGCTAAGGTGAAGGCTGGTTATAAGGAGTAGTAGTATGCAAACTGGTTGCGGAAGTCTGCAAGACAACAAGTGCAAAGTGCTACACCGGATTGCTTAATGTAATCTTACCAGTTTCATCCAGAGATAACCACTTTGTGATAATTTATGAATTCATTTCAATTAATGTAAAAAACGAAATAATGGTACCTGTTATTGTTATGCTTTACCAAAGGTTTTTTACAGCAAAGTAATATTTAATTTTGAATTTACTCAGGAGTAAAATAATTGACCTTTTTTATCCGGCTTTCTCCATCATTATGCATTGCTTATAAGCAAATAATTGAAACTTAAAAAGCTTACCAGACTTTTTCAGCGTCTGCTTCAAGACCTGGACCAAGAGATACGGTAGCTTTAGATCGTTTGTGGGTGGTGGTGAAGCCGATGAAGCTGGATCTGCCTTCATTCAGATTGATATCACGTGAAAGTCTGTCAAAAAAGTGTTCAATTCTCTTGCCCAACAATTGATTTGCCTAAAAGTTATCGAAGTCTCTTATAGATTTGTACATCCTCTGGGAATGTACTAATCAAGTGAGAGAATATCTAATATTCATTGATTTTGGGAGTTTGATGCACAAGTAAATCGATAATTACTAATAAACTTCCCAATCACAACCATCAGTTCTTTATAAAGATTGTAGAAAGCATGAGACATCTCCAGTGTTCGTTACTTTTATGGTTATGCATTGTTTTAATAATTTTCATACTTTTCTCCTTGTGTGTTAGCGTACTTTCACCAGTCAATTTATGTAGACACGGATCCGTACTTATAGAACTTAAGATTCATTAATTAATTGGATTGCCCCTACTATGCAACTGTCTTTCAACACATTACACAAACCCGTCACTATTTGAATTTCTCCAGGTTATGATTACAGATTTGATGGTTGAATGCAGTAGTTTGTCCTCATGTTTGTCGTGAAGTGTTAAGAGCACACGATTATCACATAGGTGTAATGATACTTTTCTTATGACGAATAGACACCAAAAAGACACATTTTTTATCAACAGGTAACTTTTCCAAATGCCGCATCAACAGACACACACAAAAGATTAATTAAAGCTTGAATTTATTCTTGTCCCAAAAAGTTTTAACTGTTTGTAGCAACGCACTCTCATCTTGTCAATTTGTCTGACAGAAACACATTTTACAAAGCCAAACGCAGGTAAAAATATTTGAAAACTTGTTGTTCAATTATATAGTTTTTTACTCGATCATTCGAAATAAATTGAGCGGTTGACTACGAAGAATTCTGGAGTGTTTGCGGCTTGCAAAGTTGCAAATTTCATTCCACGTGAACTTAATCTTGTTATATTGGTACCTTCAACCTGAGTGTTGGCGTTTTAGATTTTATGCAGAAATCACTTGATACTGTCAAGTTGCATAATATGCATTTTCTAACAGTTATTTCAGGTACGCAAAAATAGAAATCTGCAATATTTTGTATCACCATCTACTTTCGCATTGCACTTTTCCCAAGTAAATGAGAATGGTGATGATGATGGCAGCTGATCGCGTCCAGGCGAGCCGAAACTACAGCTGAATACTTTTTTATGATTTTACCCTTTTATCATGCTTTTTGAATTGGGAAAAAACTGCGTGTTTAGTTTGTGTAGCATGTTCATGATAATATATATGTGTTGATGATGTTCTGACAAACTAGTAAGTACACAGGCACATGCAGAAGCTAAAATAACTTTAGCTTGGCTTTATTTAAAGCTAATCCATGAGAAATATTGTCAGATTCAATTCAATAGCATTGTTTTGCTGTACACACGTACAAGGTTCCTATTACCTATACTGTACGAGAATTATTGGCATCAACCTACGTTGTTGTCGAGTCTGCAAAATGTAAGTGGGAATTGAATGAACATACTCTGAGTAATTGGTCTATTGGGGAAATTGTAATTAATAAATTGCTTGAAATGTAAAACGATTATTCATTATTGGTTTGAATGTCGATTATGGTTTTTTAAGGAGAGATTAGACAAATAAATGTTTATTATTAGTAGTACATACACGTGAAGCTCAACTGACATTAGATTTAAGTTTAAATGTAATTTTTTGGGGTTCGCAGTTTAAAACTAGTATTAACCTGTGTAATAAGCAATTATACTTAGAGCTTTTAAGTTGTTTTGCAAAATTTCGGGTCATTTTTATAGATACGTTTAAAAACACGTTATAAACTTATGCAATTTATTAGTATGGGGCAAAGTGATACTTCTACAATTTGAAAACCTAATGGTTGGTTTTAAAATGCAAATACCTGCGTTGCACTTTCATTTGTTATAAGAGTATGTAATTTAGTCATAATTAATCCTGTAAATTTTTTGTTTTGAGAAAAATCAGGTAAAAACTGGACGATGAGCAGAGCTGTCGCATGAAGTTCATTTCTTTAAATTCAGAAAGGTCAACCAACTATTCCTGAAGTGTAATATACCACAATGCCTATTTTTCTGAGATTCTATTGTAACTACATGCATGTTTTATCGTAGTGTCTTTAATACTACGATTTATAGGAAATTTTATTATTATTATATTGGAGATGTCGATCTCTTGCTTGTTGTCTTCATCGTCACCCTTGTGTAGAAAATCGTAGATAAATCCTATCCTCCTTAAAAATAGGGTTGTATCAAACAATTATTTGAAACTTTGGATGAAGTCAAAATTCATATAATATATTAAACTAAAATCTTAATATCAAGGAAAACCTTTAATTTCAGTTTAAATCTCTTGTCATCCATGATCAAACGTTGTTTCATTAAATTGATATATTTAATATATAAGCATAAACTCAGCATTATATTATTTAATTTAAATTTAAAAACGCTTTAGTTATCGCTATAGTAAAAAGCTACATTGTTTGCAGCAGCGCACCACGATGACGCTTCATCTTTCCGCCTCAGCAGCACATGCGTTTCTGCCATCTTGTAAGTGGTTCAATAACTAGAATACAACTACTACTGAGCAACTTCATCATTCATGGAATTTCAGTTTCAAAATATATAGCAAATGTCAAGTTAGCTGCCACTTACATGTCAATAAATACATAATATTAATTAATTTACAAAAAATATATTTTCCAAGGCTATCCGGACCCCTTTACCCCTAAGAGTGCTAATAAAAATGAAAGTGCATAAAGCCAATGCATTGCAAACGTCAGTTTAATCTATATTGCTATATATATCGGGGATGCCAATATTGTGATGCATCAATGATCAATAAATAAATCGTCAATTGTCTTCATTTGGTGTTATTATGGCTGGTAATATAATATAGACAACCAAAACCCATCAATCTGCAACAATAAAACCCGATGCACCTTTGACTTTAAGGCGAAAATACTTTGAAAATGAAGCCTCAAAGCCACCCATGATAACAAAAATTGTCATTGGTATTGGTATGGCTATTGTATAGGAAATGTTGACAGTGGTGTCTAAAATTATTACTATGTTAATTACTATTACCCATTTAAAAATATTCGACTTGTAATGTCATTTCAGATTCCCTAGAAGAGGTATTCATTATCGAGTATTTTTGAGGAACAAACAAAATATTTACATCTACAATCTACATTCAATCTTCCGACAGACCGTTTCTTGTGACTCCTCTACCTTTAAGTTTAAAAATATTTTGCGTCCATAATATGCATGCATGCATGCATGACTGTTATCAACTAAATGCTATTTGACTATACATGATAAGCAGCTAAACCAATCTTCTACTGGTAAACACGACACGAAGCATTTGAATTCATATTAAAAATCTATACAAATTATTGGTAAATTAATTATATTATATTTACATGCAAAATTAACCTAAATGTTTATGCAGATGCATATTTTCGCTTACATTGTCCTTCAATTTTTTAAACAGTGATGCAAACCAACCGATGTAACTATGTTGTATTACGTGCAACCAATTTATTATAAAGCCCTTTTTAGGTCATCCCTTTATATAACATTGAAATCGGCACAATATATTAGTAATTAAAGTTGAATTAACTTGTCAAGCATATTAAATATAAATAATACCATACATAAATAAATACTAAAGAAAATCTGATTTTCATCATTTGTTATTACATATTTTACAAATTTTATCCATGATTTTCATTTATTTTCCATGCGTGTTGCTATGCTGCGTCTGCGTGAGGAAAAGCTTGCATTTTACAATTTATAAGCATGTGCAAAAAGTGCAATTGCTATAAACTTTACTGAGGGGAGGCAAGACTGGGAGTGGAAACTGGAAACAAAAGTGATATGACTATTTCCATTGCAAAAAATGAGAAAGTTATACTTTTCCTGTGGCTTTCATCATGCACTGCTTTGTAGAAAATCGCTTGCTCTTTCTAATGATAGCAAAATCATACATTTAAAGTTTACCGTTTTTTAGAAAAACAGTTTTGAAAATTGCATGAAAATACAATGGTTTGTGCGTTTTTACTTGCAGACCCGATATCTTCGAAACAATGAAAGCTACAGAGATGGTAGAAACGATATTGGTATCGTTAGAAAGAGCGTCCTTTCCTGTACAAAGCGAAGCCAAAATTCCAACTATTTTTGATAGGCCAACATGAAACAAAGTTGGAATTTGCAAATATATTTTTGTCCGGTAACCATTGATCTAAATCGTCGCGTAGTAAACCCTCTTAAATCCTAACGCAATTGTACATTATTCTTGTCCCTGTAACAATGCTTGCTTCTCCAAGAACTTTATTGTCCGCAACTGCATCAACATTTCTCTCCTGTTTCTAATAATGTCTTATTATTTTTGGTAAATATTGAACGGATGGAGAATGGAGATAATGAAAAGCGTCTAGTCTATTCCGAATAATTATTTCCGTTGCTTCCGATATTTTCACATGGATGTGTAATGGTGATTGGTACAGACGCAGAAGAGAGAGATTTTTATGGAAAATGCACTTTTTGCGAGTATTTAATGGGGTATTTTTCAAAATTGGCTGTTGTATTTAGTCATTTTAAATTTCAGTATAAGCACTTGACAGAAAGCTACGCTAGTAAATTAAGCAGCTCTTCATTGAAAGTATCTTCCACCTCCTTTATATTAAACATCGCTATGATCTATTATCTATCGCGTCTGTACGCAGTATCGCGCCCATACGAACATTACAAATACCGTTTAACATGATGATGATGCACGATATTATGCGTTTCGACATAACTCCCTAGAAAAGTTCATATAGCGCGTCAGCAAAATGGATGATTCTTGTTTTTTGTTATTTCGCTTTATACCAAGCAAGCAAGCAAACACCAAACCAAGATCTAAGCAAGAATGGCGAACTTTGTGTGTGGACAACTCGTCGTCAACGAAACAATCCCTAAATTCCCATCCCAGTCAGTTGTATGCAATGCAACCAACAAGCGAGCAAAATACATCCTCTACTATTCTCTCTCCCCTTTTTTCTGATTTCAACTGACTAAGGTTGAAGTGGATTGAGTTTGTGGATGAAGTTAGTATTGTACTGACAGAGATCTGGGAAGCATATGGCTAAAGTATAGTAGCGAGTTCGAGCAGTACCATCCGTTCAATTTGCTTGTGCCCGTAGGCCAAACTCCAAGCGTTAAGAGGGTCAGGAAAGGGCAGTTAAATTTTGAATTTTGCTGAGATCAGTGGTGAATATCGATTGAACTTTTTGGGTTACCTCCAAGGAACGGCTTTTGGACAAAGGTAATTACGAATTATTTTGAATTCCCGCCATTACATTGCACTGAAGATGGCGCTGCCCACAAAGTAGTTACCTAATTGTTAATCATTCAGTTTCCGATGATGCCCCAGTAGTATCAGGCGTTTACTAGTTTCTTGGATGCATTCTAAACAATTCACGCTTCTTGGTGCCGAGGTCAACTACAACTTTTGGTTGACGGTCAACCGTTGACCACCATTACCTTACCAGGTGGTTTGTTTATCTACATAAGGGTCAAACGAAATTTAGTGGATGGTGTATATGGTCGCATTGTCAAAAATAGAAAATTCCACTAACATTCAGTTATTTCACAGAACCAGATTTGTAATTCGCTGTAATTTTACCCTGAAGACCCTTCGCTCAAAGGTGTAATGCTAATAAACCAAAACAATTTTCTTGTTCGCGATTGTTCTTGGTTTAGCTCGTAATTCGCGGCAAGGGTATTAGCTCTTCATGTCTATTATCTCCCCGTTAACCTCAAATCATGAAGTGGTTCATCTGAAGTAATTCGTTAGCAATAAGGGTAAAGGGTCACGTTCGGTCGCGTACATAACTAACAAGCAAAAGCATTACAGGATAGGAGGATTCTAGGGTGGCCCAAACCAATTTTTCCTAAATGAAACATGAATTTAAGGGTCAATCAAGTTAGGTAAAGTGCTTAACTGTGGTCGAAAAATAAAATAAAATGGCTTGGAGTCTGGCTGTCCGTAGAGAGGAAAGAGTTGCTGAAATTTTTAATTTAACCTCCAAGTTAGTGATGAGTGGTTAGACCAGCTGCGGAATTTGGGCCCACCTCTACTCGTGTTTTCACATACATTCTCTGATCGTGCATTCAGTCTCCTGTTGGTCGGCACTTGAGTAGAAGGATGGATTTTAGGACATCGTGTAGTTCTCCTCGGAGTCGTAAACTTCAAATTATCCTAATTACTTGATATAGATAGATGCAACTAAATGTGTACCGTCAACAACTAATTAACCATTTTATTGAAGATGAATAATTTGCAACTTGCTTTTGGTGAATACACAAAGTTCAAAGAGATTATCTCCACCTATTTGTTTAATGAACCAGTGTAGAGAAGTAGCGGAAGCATTCATGGCATCTCGCTAATAGGCAACGATGGATTGTGATAAATTAAAGGATTTAGTTTCGTAGAAAGTCTTCAGTTACAGATATTTTGTCTGGGATTAAGGTCAAAGGTAAGAAACGATTACTTGGATTCACGAAATTATTTTTATTTTTGAGGGAAACACAATTGCAGAATTTCGACCAGGGTCAGGGGTTTACTTCTACGTTCACTGACGTTGTCACAGCTTCATATGCGTATAAACCAAGGGAACAAATAGGGTTAACATTAACGATTAATACTCATTAAACAGTGACAGTGACGACGACTTTTTGGGAAATGTGTATCGTGTAAGAGGGTATATAATGCATACGCTTTCTAAAATCTTTTTGGAATTCGTACATTCTCAATCAGATACTATAATCGTAATGGAACTTTGAGCAGGCAAATCAGGCAATCTTGCGACCATTTTGAGTAAATGAAAGATGTGTCCACTTCTAGGCACGGGAACACGGTTCTGCATTTTAGCTAAATCGGTTCCATGTTGCAGAATTTTTTACCAAGTTGGAGTAGCTATAATTATAGCTGTTAATTGGGTATTCAGTGTGATAACAGGAGTGTTCTTTATCTATTTTAGTTTCTGCTGGAATAAGTCTTCCCACTAGCCAAATCGCAGCTAGATTGATTAAAATGAAGCGTGGCTACGATTCGGATCCTGCATGGAGTAGAACCGCCAATAGTAATGCAAAGAAAGTAAGTAAGCATTTATTCATTATTTTTAAATTCAATAGAATTTTTGAGCCATGAATCGTTAACATTCGACATTAAATGCTAGTTTCGTTGCATCCATTATGAAGTTTGTCTATTATTTGAATAGAAACGGAAAATGTGTTCCCGTGCGTCATTGCGGTTACTCAGTACTCTGATAAGGAAAAAACGTGCAGCCGACAAGACCAGAAACAGAGGTATCATTGAAGATATGATTTTTTCAGTATTTTCAAGGCATAAACTCGTTACCATTGGAAACGATAGATGGTTTAAATATTTTGCTATGCCATAGAATATCTGTACTTTCATCCAATTCAAACAAACTTAATTTGTACAAATCAGCATTAACTATTTGGATGCGTAATACCATGCATCAAAGATGAGAATGTTAAATTTTTCACAAGATTATTTTTTGATTATGTATAAATGCCAGACCTGTCAGTAATAGCTATAATATATGAAAGTACCTACTAGCTAGGCTTAACGTAGAAGTGATACAATTTTTAATTAGTAAAGGGGTTAATACGGTTTTGTCTCTTGTTTGCAGACGCCGACAACACTATCTGTGCTACGAGAACAGTCGAGTTGCCATCAACTCGTATCATTGGTGACGATAAAAACAAGCTTTTGTTCATGCTAGCCATCGGGCTTGTTCCTAAGTCGAGTATGTTATTATACATTTTCTGCAGCTAATACATTCTTTTAACTATTTTTCAATTAAAATCGGTTGTCTTATTTATAACACGATTATTATATATTCTTTGTTTTTGTATATAGATACGAAAAGCCGAGTTCATCCTACTATTAATGTTGAAAGACTGGACCCTAAAGTGGAAGCAGAGGTATGGAAAACCATACTTGAATTTCTATTAAACAGTGAAGCTAATTAAACCTTACTGGACTTCAGTTTGTTTGAAATGTACCATTTATAATTAACAGGCAAGGACAAGGACAAAGGACATCATATTGGAAATTTTTAAAAAGAGAAAGTACGAGTCTATGCAGCGACGTCTCGTATACAACCCTGTGTCCAATGTACCATCGACCGCATACATGCATCACCCGCATGGCCAGAAACTTTCACGAGATCCTGGCGTTGAAGTTGTAAATCTGGTTTCTTCGGACGATGAATCATGCGGAAGCAGCGATGATGAAACGGAAATGGTTGGGCGAGGGAATTCTTCCATGCTGACTGGAGCTTATCCCCCAAACTTCTACAGACGACCGCAGGTTGATTCGAGTTTCTGTAATCCAGGGAATTACAGAATCATAACCTCGTCGCCAAATGCACGGAAACCAGTTTTCAAGCCTTTAGGAAACAACCAGGACAGTGGCATTTTCCGAAATTGGAAGCCAGAGTCAATGACTCGACTCATGAATTTAAATACTGTCAGCACAGAAAAGGAAGATGGCTCAGTAGCATTAAAAGGATCTCAGTCAAAATTACTATCGTCTCTAAAATCTATTCCGGCGACATCTACTTTGACGGTTAGAAAGTTTCCTTCAAGTTTATCTACAGGTAAGTCAATATAGCACGAGAAAATTTCCAAATCCTATGGAAGGGATTAATAATAATATGAATCACGAAATAATATTATCAGGGACTTCCTGCAAAAGTCATGTCCACGGAGTCAGAGAAGAAACTTCCTCCTCGCCTAATGAATTTATCGTTCCTGACACTCTCATTACTATCGACTGACATAGATGTACGATTACTAAATATTATCTAATTTAGGAGTTAGGAGTTGTGCAGTTAAGTGATTATCAGGGCTGCATTTTCCTCACTCATTTTATTTTTGAGAATTAATTAATTACAGAAAAACAGATCGCAACGCTGTATATAATCGATATCGTTCATAACAAAAACTTATGATTAAATTGTAACTTAGTGTTAGGTTTTTTACTGTTAAGGGTGGATAATGTGTCATTGTCTATAAGATAATCACTGAACTTGTGATATGTAGTCCATACGTATTTCAGTCGCTAGCTTGGTCAACGTCTCAAGACCTGCCTGAAGTCGGTAGAATTAAATCAGAAGGCAGGTCAATGTCAACTCTATTATGTCTGCGTTATATATATTTTTGTTAAATTGATTGTCAACAAAGTCTGTGCGCATCATTGAAGTGTAACCTAACTGATAGGTTAAAATTGGAGTAAATTAACGTTGGTCGCTGAGGGCGTTCTCCTATAGACTACCTGTAATTGTGTTGTGTGTTGGCAGAAATACCAAATATTAATTTCTAAGTATCAATTACATTGCTATTTTTGACGTTTGATTTCGTTGGAATACAATAAATGTGTATCAAGGAAAATTGAATTGAAATAAACCGAACCAAACTTGAACATTTTTACCAATCCATTCATTTGTCATACATATATTTCTTCAGCATACGAAAATTTAATGCTTGTGTTTTAACCATGAAAGTTCAATGATGTTTTATATTTTAAATGAGGATTGGCGAAAAATGTCTTAATTATAAATAAATTCATAAAAATTCATATAATACTTTGAAATTCATACGAAAAGGTTGAACTCAGCAGGAACCCATTTTCATGGAACGCTTAAATTGTTCATGGCGAGCTATGTCACCAGTTTGATTTAATGAATTTTTACCTTTAAATTTCTAAACGTTTATAATAAGCATTTTTTATTCTGTCTATGTCTATCTACGGCCATAAACATTTGTGTGTAGTTTAAGCTGTATGATAGTACCACCATAATGGTACGATTGAGATCCATTTAATTTTCCAATGCCCGGTAATATTCTGTACATTTTCCATGGGGTGAAATTTTAATTCCCCTCCCTTACGGTATTTTAGGAAGCCTTAAACATGCTTCAGTCTATCAGAAGTTGTTGACAAAGGTGGAACGGTGATAGGAATCAAGCACTTGGTGTCCGAGTCGTCGCTGCTTTCCTCGTCCTTGTACTGGTAGTATTTCTTTTTCTTGAAAGCCCCAATGTTTTTAAAGAATTTATTGTACAATAATGTAATAAAAAATCCTGGCTACAAATGGAAGTAAAAAATGTATCATATTACATTTTTAAGGCTAAACACAACATGAAGGACAAACTTTAACCACTTACAAGAAAGAGATAAGGAAATCCCAAAGAAAATGTCTTCATCAAAAGCCATACAGTTGTCTTCCTACCTTCTCCCTCATGTTCAACTATAAACTTGAGTCCAAACTTACGAACAAGTTTTCTGGTGCCTTGTCCATAGTAAATGGGGTTTCTAGAAGCATTTATTGTAATATTTTAATGAATAATGCTTCATAAAAGGATTTTTGAAAGTATTCAATATCCATACTCCCAATAAAATGATTCCCACTGCCGATATTTTCCAAATACTGGCGTAATCGAGTAGGTAGGTGTACATGTGTCACCCCAATCAAAGTCACAATTCCAATGTACAGTGATTCTGAATATTTGCCCCTGAAAGAATAACGATCTAAAGGTCTTTGTTGCATTCGGCATTATTTTGAAAAAAAGACCAAGCATAAACTTTTGTTGTACACTAAAAATCGTACCGTGGAGGCAACGTTAGCATAAGATATGAATCCTGCATACAATACCAAGTCGTGAATTGTAAACCAGGGACAACTAGGATTGTTGACAGGGTGGTATGTGCACTGAGGGATTCCTTCGCCTGGATCCTGCAATCCAAAGTATTTTTCTCCGCACATGGGAAAGTCTGATGATGTTTTAAGCAAAACAAGCAGATTTTTGGAGTATTCTAACACAAAGCCATCTGTAGAATTTCTGTAAAACGTTAAATTGCCATATTACAAGAATTAGTCAATCTGTGTTCCATAAAAAAATGAAAAACTGGTGCATAAGGAATACCCGTATGGCTTTCCAGGAGAAACGGGCAGTAGTGGACACCATCCGGAGACTTCACATGTCATTGTTCCAGGATGGCCCCATGGAATATCATAACTGTAAAATGAGCATTTCACATTTCCTTTACACTCTGGCATGTTTATAATAATTCTTTACATTTGATGTTCATGCTCACTGAAAAGAACTTACAACTTTAATGTTTCTATTGTATTGTAAATACATTCTCCCGTTTGAATGCCACTAACGGACTGCGATCCTTTAACACAGGTTGTATACGTATAATTACTTTCTAGACGTTCCTCCTCATTATCGGTGCAAATGCTATTTGGAACGTTTGGGCTCTAAAATGTGAAAACATTTAATAGAGGTTAGAGGTTACTTCTTAAACATTAATTTATTTTCCGTAACCCTTGCAAACCTCTGGGCATGTAGATTGAGTTTGGTTTGGAGTAACAACTATATGGCTAACTACTGTAAACCCATCGGAAGATCTCTCGATAACATCGGAAGCACTCCAAAATGTCTGATAAACATTAGGATATTTCTTCACAAGGCTTAGCGACTCCTCTGGCATGAAAAAACCTCCAAAGGATTGAAAAGTTGTAACTCCACGAACTGGACAGCGTTGCTGGTGAGCTTGATGATATACAATCGCGTACCTGCAAATGTATTTATATATTATTCGAGTCAATTGATATTTTTTGCCATTTTAAAATGTTCATCGCCTCATAAATATGAGCTTTTATGTTCAGGAGAAATCTTACAAGGCAAACAATATCAGTATGATGAACAACTGCAACAAATAGCAAAGCTGTAGTTTTGCATTGTTGGCTTGAAGTAATCGAGGCGTGGAGTACGTCCTCAGAAAGTTTGGTATCATGGCTTGCATTATTTTCAGACATGCAGTCCAAGTGTAATGACAAATGTCTTGAACTTATCATTTAACTGTTTATAATTCGCTAATTATTGTTCACGTACGCCTTAATTAAAGGGATTTTCTAATTGCAAAAACTATTTCAGCACATTACACTTATTCCAGAAGCACAGGATTAAATACCCTTAAACGTTTTGTCCAACTTGAGAATGTTGCATCGCCACAAAAGTAAGCTAACTAGTCTTTTAATGCATTTGGAGAGTGATACTACTGCACTGAGAACTGAGCCACAACAGCACAGTCAAGTTCAAGGAAAATGAAGGAAATTCTTTGGAAACTTTCGTAGTCGCGGAATGATGATTGGTGAATCGTAAATTATAATTCCGTTTAGGGCACATAAACACGTACCCAATAAATTATTGGCAATAATTTAAAAATTTACAGAAGCAATGGAATAAATGTATGGGAAACAGTCGTAGTTTTCGTTGACTTGTGTTTGCAACCGTCATTAATATTGAAATAATTATATGATCACTAATAAGCCCATTTTCATATGACTAATTTAACAACAACCACCTGGCATTTTCCATGCTCATGACTATGACTATGACATTCACAAAATTCGCTTAAAGCATGGATATCAATGACAGCTTATCTTGATCAGTTAAAGGCTATATAGTGTTTATTGTGACGATGATGGTCTCAACAGTTTTGTGTTTGCAACACAGTTATGAAGGTGGGAACCCAGGAAAACATTGATACTAGACCGTTCAGTATTTTGAGTGTTAACTTGTGATGTTACAAAAGAAGTAAAAAGTATAGTAGTGCTTTAGAAATTGATAAGCAGATTAGATAAAGGCCACTATGTTTTCTGTTCGTTGTCACGGTCAACCTTGCAAATCTTAACACTTCTGGTTATATGTATGCTCGAAATATAACTGGCACATATTTATTATACGGATACGCTTTACACACTCTCGATGGTCTGATGAACAATGGCAGACTGGTCGGAATTTTAGTCTGTGATTGATGTAAATCGCCGAGAAATGTTATCTAAATGTAATAATGCAATGAGTTGGTGATAAAATAAATAATGATGTAACAAGATGATGCATCGTCCACCTTCATGACAAAAAATTGCAAGGGGGAATCATTTCTTTCCTTCATACTATTTAACTTCCTTACGATTAAATCCAGTGGTAGTTGGTTAGTATGTACTCGTTTTTATGCCAGAGAGGCATACTATATGCCAGAAAGCTTATAAATTTTAAGGATTTTTGGTTTCCATGGAGAGAATAGGACACTTTTTAGCTCATTAATGCGGCATAAACCTTTATTTCATTTGCTAAGCCTTGCTCACTTCAGATCAATTAAGAGTGTAAATAATGAGTTGACTTATTTCAACTTCAACTACTGAAGATGTGCGTTTGTTTGTGTTCGCGTACTTTTATGGAATACAACGAGACGGTGTGACCTTGAAAGTCGAGTTTATTTGCTTTGTCCATTTTATTTTCAGGATGGGCATCCTGAAAACTTGCTTTATCGATAGTTAAAGAAAACAGCAACTTTTTAAAGCGTTTATATGGTAACAATTAAAATAGTGGTGAGTACCATATACCTACGAAAGTATATAAAAAGTAATCATAAGTTTTTTAGTTAGTATGATGTATGACTTTTAAGAGTTTTAAGAGCCAACTGTATTTCACAGTTTTTGGTATCAATAAATAATTAATATGAAGAGTAATTGTACGTGGTAAAATTCCTGAACTTTAGATTTGCGATGCGAGTAGTTATTTAGATAAGGTAACGAATAATTAATATGCTACTTGCATGGAACCAACTGTTATGGTAGAATCTTGTACCTACATCGCAAAAACCACGTTTCGTAATTATAGGCGCAAAGATAGATATAATATAACAGCCACAATTAGGAACTCACATGAACCATGCTAACACACTTTCTCCAGCACTAAAAAGTTAAAGCCAATAATTTTACAATTCCAGCTATTGATGAAAGAATCATGCCTTCAAACAATTAAAGTTATATAATATTAGCTTCATGTACCTATTAGGCCACTTATTTTCACATTTACAATGATAGATTCCATCTCGAAATCAAAGTCTTGGATTTATAACGTACTGGAAGCATGAATAGAATGCGAGTGGAAACATTCGAATTCTGTGTATTTGCTAATCTTTACTATTTACCAAAACTGTGAGATAATAATGAACGAATTTGTAAAGTCATTTGATTGAGTAATATTTGACAGTTTTGCATGTTGAATAGCTAGATGTTGGCCTGGCCTGTGATGCATCATAAAAACAGGTAAAGTTAGCTGCTTCCGTAATCCATCGTCAGCTAGTAATTTTGATAAATTCGGAATTCATCACAGTTTCGAAACTAATTAAATTAATATAATTTAAACAATTATTATAAGGGACATAACCTAAATTAATAATGAAGCTCATGTAATAAAACATTAGTATCAATCTCTTGATCACAAGTAGTACGTAAGAAGTACCATACTATTAAAAGACTTTTTGTTCACCTTTATTGTGTTTCTGCTATAAGTTTTACATTTTGCATTGCAATCCTGCTCAACCTACAACTCACGTTCTCAGTCCCAGCCTCAGTCTCATTTCATTTCCCATTCTCTTCTCAATTCTTGGTAGAGCTAATCTCAGCACGAGCAAGGTGTTCTATGCTCATTTCATTGCAGAAGAGATTCTCGCCAAGTGCTGACGTAGGGGACGGAAGGTGATGTTTCTCAATCACTGTTATCTGTGATTAGTTGCTAGTTACTGTTGCAAAGCTAAAAACAACTGATTTAAATGAACCAAGTAAACACGAGGAAAATTGTTCTACAACAAACTTCCATAGAAAGAAATATCTTATTCTTCCGAGGAAACCTGTAGCACTTTCCATTTTGCTCTTGTTCATAAAGCCCGTCTCCTCATAAGCATGTAGAGTAGGGCCTATTGTACAATCGTCTTTTTGAAAAGTTCATACAAAGTGTTCAGAGAGAAATTAAAGGCCAACCTGCATGGACACTCAATCTTTGTGATAGCAAGGAAGGCTTAGTGTAGCCGATCAATTTCATGGGTGTAAAATGACAATTGAGACACGCATGTCTTTCCCAGAAGGAGGAACGGAATGTCCTCCGGACGAAAGTCCCCTTCTAGGAACCTCTACGGCTACTTCTCCCACGTCTAGTGATTCAGGTTCCAAGGACGTTTGTGATGTGTTTCCACCTAAGGATTTGTCGAAAGCTTCCAGTGGGAGTATTAGAAGGAAGCGAGGTTATAAACGACGAAGTCGCAAAACTGGACCATCTCCGTTAGAAGGTGGTAAAGGTGACGAGTCTTCCGGTACCGAAGGAAATTGCAATCGAGCCAAGTCTGTGGATGCCAGCAAGAATGACAGCAAAGATAACAAACTTACCAACGATGCTACAAAAGGAAATGAAAGTGTAGCACAGGGAGAGGATCTCAAGAAACCCACTACTACCAAGGTAAGAACTCATTTCCTAGCCAGATATACTTATCCCTGTTCCTAGCTAATGATTCTAGCTTCAGCTAGACAAGCTAACAAGTTTATATAAATCGGTCCTCAAGTGTTTATTGTTTAGTACATATATGAAATTTTGAAGTTATTTTTCATCGTAAAACATCATGATCTACTCCACTTTAGGCCAAACTGATGACTAGTAATAGTGCAAAGGACGAGGCAGCATCCAGAAAATCAATGCGGTTGAGACTAAGACGAAGGGGGAACGACAGTTCTGGTGGTAAGAAACAATCTTATCCATTTTGTTTATCTTGACACAGGCACTTTGCATATTATAGGCTCATATATTGAATAAAACATGCATAAGGTTCAAGGTCATATCGCGTATGATTTATCGTTTGGGTGAAGCATCGTGTTCAAATTAAATTAATCAGTTAATTTCAAGTTCATTGATTCATAGTATATATGTTATAAGCTATTCAAGTCACGGGTCTTATCTTTCATGATACAAATCTCACTGGCAAATTGTTTTAATACTGAAACATGAAACTTAAACGAAAAAAATTGGAAAGCACCTTGAAAACTACCCGATATGGGAAAGTGAAAGTTATAAACTAAATAGTCGTTACCTTTTAACAAAGGTGTGTTTTTGTCCATAATATGGATGAAATTTTGTCATTAGTCTTCCATGAAACTGTGCTGTTGCACATAATTGTATAATATTTAATAGGCATATGTATATAATATTTACTCATTTTTGCTTTCGAGTCTTACCATGAGTATGGTTTGTAAATTACGAGTCCATTAATTTCAATACAGTAGGCAAAGGCCTGAACGCAAACAGGACTAAATTTATATTAAGTTTAGAATAATATTTTATATAATATTCGTTAAAATAACCCTTGTGCTATAAAGAATAACTGTATGATATGAAGGTAGTTTGGAAGTACGAAACACCTTTTCCCAAATATTGTTCTGACTGAATGATTTACTTTCTTAAACATGTAGAACTGTATGGGCCAAAGAAGCGTCCGCGTTACGTGGAACGTCTTAATGATGTCAGTTTCGATGACGCGGAAATGAAGATTATGTTTATGGATACACTTGGTATGTGCCCGAGAACCCCTAAGAAGGCTCCACCAGGTAGGTATTTTATTTTGTTACATTTAGCGTTTCGGCGTATAAAAGAAAGTGTAAAGCACGAATTCAAAACAATGTCTAATTCATTTCATTCATACTTAAGATGATGGGCATTCAAAGACGTCTTCATTGCATTGCAATATTCACACCGAAACAGTATTAGCGGGTTTAGCAGATGTTAAAGAAGAGAAAGCAGAAGTTGATGAAGTGGTGCAGGAATCATCACCATCAACAGGGCCAGAGATCATTGCGGAAACACACAAGGACACGTTACAACCCGAACCCGCACATGAATTGATCAGCAACGAAAGCCAAAGCAAAACTTGTGAGAGCGATGATGACGAAGGCTGGGAATGCTGGCTAACTCGACTGTCTTCAACTTACCCCGCCGAGCAACCAGTGAATACATCTCCGACTGAAAAAGAAATTAATGGTAAGTGTTGAAGCTAAGATTCACAGGTATACACGAATATTCTGGAAAACTAAAGTTTCACTGAAATGTATTTGTTTGTTTCTCAGAATCTCTTATACGACTCGTGCGCCTAGGAACCCAAGTCAATGTTGTTGGCGTATCATCTAAAACCATAATTAGAACATGAAATTTCTATTGATCCGTTTTGTCGCGTAAACTCGTTAATAACTTCGATTTCGTTATTTATTTGTTGTACAAATGCAATGAACTAGTATGTATGTTTGTTCGAATTACCGTAAAGTTTTAATGAAATAAACGTTTTACACAAAAGTCAAATTTTCTTTTTTCTTATTTCTTTATTACTCATACTTCAGCGAAATATAGGTTGGTAGGTAGGCTAGATAAATTTGGTTTATTAGCAAATATATATACAATAATAAATATATATCTTTTAATCTAATCTACACATTAATTCACCAATGAAATCTACAACTACAACTGCGACATAACGATATTAGTTTTTTATAAACTATATAACCCCGTATGGGAGCGTACACAGCGATAGATACCTAGACATTTTTAGCAATAATACTTTCATTATTGCTGCATAAATAACCTTGTATATATACTGTCAACTTATCCGTTGTGACAATTACCCCTCCTAATTCTTCTTTCATTGCATTGGATGAGATAAACGAAACGAAATATAAAATATTCACTTACTACTGATTATGGAAATACTTACAAGAATACAAAAACTTTGAAACTATTTGTATGATTATTCTGTAATATTATAGCTGCATAGTTAGACAATACATGTACAATACAATATTATTGTATTAAAGTAATTAAAACTACAATGACAAATACTTTCTACATCACCAACTATTACAGAGCTTAAGAAAATAATCATTGCCACCACTTTCAACTGAAGAATGTAGTAAAAGAATTGAAAAATAATAAAAACCTACAAATTATCATGTTCTTTTATAACGTAAATGTAGCTCTTACAAGGCACATTTAAGGCAGAACATAAAACTATTCATGAAACATACCTACATGATTTTATATGCTGCTGTATATGGTATAATAGGTGAGTTTAAAGTAATGTCAACTTTGTAAATGGAGCAATACTAGGTGCTTTTAGTAACGTAAAGTAAGAAAAACTTTGTGAAAACGCAGGTTTTCTATATTTAAAAATAACCTATCACCACAAGTTAATATGTGACCCAAGTGTGAGATGTATTTCACTTGTGCAGAAGACTACGATACAATTACATATACTACTATATATAGCATTAACTCTGCAAGAAATATGAATGAAGTTTTAAAAATGGAAGGATTCAGCAGAGAAAGTTTTCTGTCTGCAATTATTGCATTAGCTTAGTATTACCACATTTTCATGGAAAACTTGATTTTGACAGTCTAAAAGTTAGTAAAGAATGTATTAAAATAGAATTTGTATTATTTTTTCGTTTTTCGTATTATTTGAAGTATATTAGTTTATATCGAAAGTAAGGCAAGTAGTTCAGTCATTCATTTTCTCGTAGGCAATTTACTGCTGAAGACATTTTTTTGTGATAGGTACATTATTGCTTCGAATTTTACTAGCGTTGTTTCATCCAACATATCCTTCGTGCTCCACATTACTCAATTGTAATAAGACGGACCCCATTGACGGCTGGACCAATCCTAGTCTGCAACCTGGACAGCATAGTCTTCACAGCTAAATGAAAGAAAAATAAATTTTAATTTAGTAACAATTCATTCAGAAAGCAATTCCTAAAGATGAAGCGACCAACTTGCTTCATATTCACATCACAAAGCTTATTGTTTAACGATGAAAACTTACAATCTAAACTTTCTCCAATTTCCCTGACGCAAGTGTTTTCCTCTCCATTCATGCATTTTAGCAACGATTTTGCATGAACAGTGGTGTCTGTTTTTGCCAACAAAGGCAGTGATGGTAATGTTGGCATTACTGGTAAGGCCAAGGATTCTTGTATTTGTAAATTAGATTGAATAAGATGATTGTTGCTTGATCGAGGCTTTCTAGTTTTCTTTTGTTGCACTTTCGGTTTGACGGTTACTGCAGGTTGTATGTTTTGAACACAGTTTCCAAAGTTCGTAACCTCAAGTGGAGCCTTCAAAAGGGGTGGAGGTCTTGGTATGATTAGATTAAGTGGTTTCGAACCATTGATTTTTTCTTTTTGAATGCTTATGTTGGAATTCATTTGTAATTTAGGAGGAAGTTGTAAGGCCGGAGTATTGAATGGTTCTGAATCAACCTTCTTCATACAGAGATTCAGTGCTTGATCGTCGGTATTTTGAGACTGCGCGGATTGTAAGAAAAGCCCTCCTACTGCAGAGCTGTTAGGACTGACTGAATTTTGTGAAGGAACTGCTGCTGAGAGAGAAAACTTGGAACTCTTCTCCTTGCTGACCTTTTGCTTCTTCTTTGGTGGATTCCTTTCACCAACGAAATTTGTATTGTGAATTGTAAAATTCTTAGAATTTGCAAATTCTTCCATTTGTAAGTCGGACGTGTCCCTCATAGCTCTCTTCCTGGATGCTGTAGCGTTAGAAGGCATTATTGTAATATTTGACATAATCAGGTTCATTGCTTGTGTTACACTGCATGCAGATGCTAGTAACGATTCCGTTGTAATTGGTTTGGGCACTTCCACTTTCGCAGGGAAACTGGCCGTGAGGTTTAAAGGTAGCGAGAAAGGAAGATTATCTTTGGCTTGCTTCAAAGGAGGAGAAATATTGGTTTTCAAGAGTGACTTAGAATTCGAGTTTGGTGACATTTTCCCCACTTCTTGAGTAAAGGATGATGATGACATTTTGCTGAGTGCAGGAGTGATAGTGAGATCCAAAGTACTTGCTTGCTTTGTAAGCGAAAGAAGATTATGAGTTCCACTTCCACCACTGGACTTTGGTGGTGGAGTTTTCTTCTTGGCTTGTTGTACATTGGATTTTCCACTTTCCATCGAGTTTAATACTTGCGCTGTCTTCGGAGCTTCTGGAGCAATTGGAGGCGGAGACACATTTGTCACCGGAGTTTTTCTACCAGACGCTGGTTTCTTCACGTCTTCATCACTGGGGTTAGGAGCAGGAGGACTTTTGCGACTGTCACGCTTCAATTGCTTGGCTCCTCCAGCTGCTGCTGGTTTGATGTTTTCAGAGAGGCTGTGTTTGTCACTATTAGCAAGATCCAGGAAGCGTTTGTGGTACTGCTGAAGTAATAAAATGTCTATTTTGCAACTGACTGAATCGACACGACATGTTATCATAATAAAGTGCTAATTTTGGTAAATTTACCGGGATCAGAGGTAGTTCCAAGCTTTTACGAACACCATTTTTCTTCCCTGGACTACAATTGAGTTCCCTAATCACCACAATTGGAGTCATATCTGAATCGCCTGTAGATGAGAAAAGATGGTTATTCAAAGTCCTGTCACAAGCAAACTGGATCCTAAACTGGAAGTTTGTATTACCTGTTCTGGGATACAAACCCAAACTAGCCATATAGAGTAGTTTGGTTGCAGGTTCCCTCAGCTCTAATGGTCGTTTAATCAATTCTACTGTTCGAAGTGGCGACTCGGGAATTCCCTCTACATTGAACAATGACCATGCGTTAATATCTTAGAGTATTGCGCAGTAAAGTAAATTTCCAGCAGGAAATTCCTACCACAAGACGTCTATATAATAGAATGTCACGCAATAAATGTCTAAATTACCTCTGCTGTTGCGACGAACACATGTTCTAGTAGATATTCTTGATGGAACGGAGGTTCCATTTGTGCGAGGTTTCTCCTACAAAAACAGACATAACAGTGTCACCAACTTCCCAAGAAAAGACCACAACTTTCTCCTAAAACTACACTCATCTTTCACCAAAACTTGACAACTTACCTCCAATCGTCCTGCTGCTGCTCGCCTGGTTTTATTAGATTTAATGCTGGATCTTAATATCTTGGTCGCACTCTGCACAAAAAGGCTTCTCTTCCTGTGCTTCTTCAGCTTTCGTGCTGCCACTTTCATTCCACCCAATCTGGCCATTGCAACTGGCGTTCTTATTTTCAACGGGCTTCTTCCAACGCTTTCTCGACTAGCCCTTGTCACAGGCTTGGTTTTAACGACAGACTCCTCCTCTACCTCCTGCTTTATCAACACTTTCTCCTGTGGTTTCGACTCACTGTCTTGATTTTCCGCACTTTCTTGCGTTTGGACAAGTGCGTCAACCTTTTTCTCTTCCCCAACGTCACCCGATTTTTGGGATGAAGCCTTTGTATATCCCTTCGTCCTTATTCCCATTTAATAGCTGTCACACAGTCTCAAACTATTCTCCTTTTCCAATTTCCCAACAAAGAAATATAAAAAATTCCCCCAAAAAATGTTCCCTTTATTCAAAGAAAAAGCAATATGTCTTATTCCTCAAAGATATCACTTGTAAATCAACCACAAAAAAACGATGCGTTTTTAAAAACAGTTCCCCAAAAAACAGTTTAAATACACTTTAAAAACACAACAACTTTCTTTTTCCTAAAGGACAACAGTAACACACAAAAATGTTATATTTTCTCTTTCATTCAAAATGAATGCCACTAAAAAATAAAGTTGCTGACAAGCTTTCCCCTTCCCCACAAATGCCGTCCACATAAACAAGCTGTAACAAAACAGAAAATAATTCCCCTTCCAGCTTTCACCGGAAAATCCCGCATCCCTTCCCTCGCGTCCCTCAATTTTCCCAACAGTCAGCCACAAAGTATCGGTTGAACTGAGTATTCGGACAAGACAGTCGCATTGTGCGCAAGGAACACACTCTCTCTCGCTCTGCACACTAATGGCTTGTGTGAGTGTGGGAGACGACTCACGGACAGACAGGCAGGGTGAAAGTTAGCTCTGCTCCGCTCTGCATCTACTGCTCGCCTGCTCCTCTCCTCTGCTCTGCCCTACTCTCCTTGCACAGCCAGCATTCCCACCATGTACCCAGCACTCTGCATGCACGCACACGGGCTTTCTGTGTACTTTCTTTGTAAAGTGGGAAAACTCTCGTTTTAGACTCAAATATTCTAATTCCCTGAATAAGATTATGGATGGATAAATATTTTAGGCACTTGACAGAGATAACACAGTATGAAGAACAATATTTAAATAATTTTAAGGCAGGATAAATGTTTGGTGGTTGTTGGTAGAGCTCAAATAATTATCTCTCTTTGCAAAATAACGCAATATTTAGTAAAGGAAAGAGAGAAGGAGAGACAAGTACGTGTGATGGTATGGTAAATGGTAAGCTCTCTGGCTAACAATGAAAATAGATGTGGGGAGAGATGTATATCGCCTTTTGTGTGATAATATAGTCAGGCTTTCTGTGTCTCTGTGTTCTTGATCCCAGAGAGGAAGGAAGGTTGCTCCACTGTTGTACTAGCAGCAGAGTGAGAGGAGAATCTGTGGTGGTGGTAGTGGTAAATGGTAGTCGTTCACTTTACCACCACGTTAAAAAGTGCTATACACCAACAAAACCAGCAACGGTATGATGAAAAAAGGGAGAGAGAGAGGAGAGAACTCTGACGTAGCAGAAAGAAAAAGGAAGGGAATAATAATTTTAACTCTAAAAATGTGTGTAATAAGTACTCTCCTTGTGCTAAGTAGCGTGGATGGGGATAGAGAAGGTTTATAGGGATGAAGGATAAGTTGCAAGAGTGATAGTGAGAAAAATGAGTACACAACAAAGCAAGCAAAACAAAGTATACGCATAGAATATAATATAGCAGCAGCAGCATGATAATATTATCATCCCTGAGAATGTAGTGGTAAGCAGTAGAACAGGAAGCAAAAGCAAGGATAAGGAACGATCTGATGCGAGGAGAAGCAATAAAAGGAAGGCACATACCTATATAGTCAGTTGGTAATTTGATGATGAGGACGATGATGATGATGCTTTTAGGTACATTCATAATATAACAGAGCAGAGGAATGAAGTGGTAGAAAGAAACTTTTTTCTGTTTGTTGAACGATGGGAATGCAATGGGATGGGATGTGTGGAGTGCAAAAAGCTCTGGGCATGTATATACAATGCTCTGGGCTGAGGGATCTCTTTGCTCTGTTGTTGTTGGTGTGGAGGATGAAGGAGAGGAGAGAGGAAGGTAACAAAAGTACATAGAAAATATATATAGTTGTTGAAAAGGTTAGATATATATGTTACGTGCACGGCTATACATTCATTATTCCGATGATGATAGCAAGCTGCAGCAGCAGTTAGTTAGTAGCATCGCGTATTAATATTTCTGAATATTCACATCTCACAGCGCGCATACAAACCTAGTAGTCAGAGTGAGAATAGAATATAAAGAGAGAGAATGGTGTTAGTTGTAAGTTGTAACCCAAAACCCAAATTCCCATATACTCGTCCTCCTAAATAAAATGTTTATTCTCTATTGCTGGCATAATAATATTAAAACTGGCATTGCTATACATACATTCACTCTCACTGGCTTACTTACTTACTTCCACTGCGTGAGCGAGCACGATGACGGTTTATAATGGGGATACTACATGTGTGTGTGGACATTGAGAGAGAAGTTGTTACCAAACTTTGCTTTTACACACACCAAGAGGCAAGAGTGATGATCATGAAAATGAATGTCGTGTTTGAAGAAAAAAGCATGTTTGAATAGAAATGGAAAGAAACTTTTTTTTGTTGTAGATGGATGGAGAAACCGTTTCTCTGCTGGTTTGGCTTGAGCATATACCCCCCAAAATGAAAAGTTAGTCTATAGGGATGTCCGCCGTCACAAAAAAAGGAAAAAGTTTCGTGCATAATATGTGCGTCCTTTTAGACATGGATAAAATGAAAATGTAGGTAAGTAAGTGCTACGTGCAATACAAGCTTTGTGTGTAAGCGTTTTCATCTCTGGCAGACAGCTTTACGGACTTTGGCTTTTGCTCTTACTTTTTTCTAAAGTTGAACAGAAAGGAAAAGATGACTTTGATGATGATGGTGGTAGCGGTGGCAGGGTAAAGTGGTAGTAGTCCTCTCTCTTTTCATCTCTCTTGCCTTGTTCACTCGACAAAAACGCAATCCGTTGCCTTTTTTGCTATTCCCTTATTTACTTCTCCCCATTTTTCTTTCTTGCTCACTTCTTCTCTTCCGCTATTAAATGCATGTTTGATTTGCGTTTCGTCGATGATTGTGGGCATATATTTAGGTGTGTTTCCTTATGCTACTGCTGTCTCTTAATATGATCACTGCTGCTGTTACCATTTTTATCCTTTTGTTCACCACTAGACCAATTTTACTGATATTACATTGAATGCACGTAGGTAGGGTTGTAGTTTGCATTCCTGAACATGTAACATGCTCATCCCGAAAGGAAAACTGGTGGATTATATTATAGCATGAGGAAAATAAAAGTGCACACAAAAACTGTCAGTTTGTTAGACGAGAGAGAGAGAGAACGTGTACATGCATGTATTTTACTTTATACTACCATGAAGTTAACTATGTGCACGTAGACTGCGATATAATAAGAACGAACGTTCATACATACAAAGCACAAAATGTATGGGTACCTGACGACAATCATTTCATGCAGTGTGACTCGTTTCTTTTTCCCTTTCTAATTTTCGCTTTTGTGCAAAGTAAAGTATAAGCATAATAATATTATTTAGTAATTTTTTACGTAGTAAGGCAAACTGGTGTGTGCAAACGTTTCATCGTGCGCGGTGCGCATATTACGTTATGCGCAGTACTAAAAAATGTATATGCACTCATAGTACTTTAAGTTTAATTTCATCATATCATACTTTTCATTGCGTAGTGGAATGGTAAATTCTTTGGTAGATGATAGCAGGAGCTATAAATGTGAAAAAATACTATAATATGGTTGCTTATCCAATACTTTTCTGTTCTGGCGCTTGGTTAGGCTTATTATGACTATATTTAGTTAACTTTGAGAGATGGTTCGCTGGTGGTATACCTTGTTTTATGGGATGAATCATGGCACTGATAATACTAAAGCTGATATAATAAGTATGCCGCTGTTGATTACTAAACTCAAAGATTTTTTCCCTTCTGTTGAGCAAAGAGTACTTTTTGTACATTAAGCAGATATTTTATATTTCAAGTGAAAGCTAGCCCCGAAACACTTCCTGCTTGCAATATTTTAGGTTATGAGTTAAATTATGAAATTCAAATAATGCAACATGTAAAAATGTAAAAGCATTGCTTATTTTTTGAAAAATATAGTTGATGTCTATATACTATCATCAACATCATCAAGTCGTCCTTCTACTAAGGTAAAAAGTTACCTTACAATTGTAATGATAATGTTACTACACCACACAACAGAAAGTACTACAAAATAATAAGCTTGTTACTTGTTATCCGTCTATCTCATATACTTGCTCTTTATAGTCTCTCGCAAAATGAACATTGATGTCAGAGATTGAATAGTTATGGGCCTTGAGGAACCAAAACCAAACGTTATGCAAGGATCTTGCAGTGTAATAATGAGAGGTTTGACTGTCTGACGACTACAATGGGAATTCCACTTGAGTGCAGCACACATTCCCCATTCGTCACATTTCTTTCTATATATGCATGCGTACGAATTAGAGTTTTCAAAGATCGTTAAATAATTCATTATGTAAAAGATAATATAGTACTCAAAACCTTTTTCCTTACATATTGCGTATGTCTAAAGAAAATTAATGCTGTAATGATTATTTCGCTATTATTATTGCAATGACAAGAAACTACGTACCATTGTGCTCCGCACATAGAATTGTTGTGAAATGTGAAAAGATTTTCTGCAGATGAACGCTTCTATAGTTAACGTTATAGTACTTTATATGTAGATATAATCGTCAATCGCATTCTTATTATTTATATGGCAAACTGTTCACTAACGACATACTTTTTTTATAATATGCAATAATAATAGTAATATTGTTTACCATTTCGCAGGATGACATAAAAAGCATTCCTAACAAAATCAGCCATAAACAGCAGAGAAGTAATTTTATTCTGAAAAGAGCCATGATAAATCGCCAACTTCCTTGTTCGAGTAACTTTATTCTTTGAAGTTGAAGAAAAAAAACTAATTGCAATAACACACATCAGCTACTACAGATCGAGCTAATATTTTCCTGTATCATGCAAACAAATCTACAAACTGTTGTTGTTTCTCTTTATTTTCTTCTTTTGTGGCTGCGAACATAAATTTATTATTTGTACTTCGCATGATTCGAATACAACATCCTTTCCTTGTAGTAATAATAATATGAACGATGAAAGAACATAATGTTCTCCGCTTCTCCAAATTATTATTGTAACACACGAAGAAAACCAAGCAGTCAAAGTGGTGGCGGTGGGAGATAATAATGTTTTATACCTACCATAAAACCATACTTCCAAGAAAGCATTTATTTTCTTCTCCGAGTCCAACACTCATGACATGATTATTAAAGCTTAAAAACAACGAAAAGGAAAACTGTACTTACAGCTTTACTTGCAAGTGTACAGCATACAATGTGGAATAATACCATCCAAGAATATTTTTGCTGATAAATTCTCTACACACACGGCCAAAGTACAAGTATGGGCTCTGGCTTTGTGCGTTGTACATGCATGAATAATATTTTTCCACTGTGCCTACTCCTTGAGCTCAACAGTTGAAAACATTTTCCCCATTTTTTGCTGGATGAAAGATGATGATAATGATCATGATCATCATGGCTGCTGCTAAACCCACATCAGAACGTTTGGAAAAAGGAAAAGGACACAAGAAAAGAGAGAGAATGAAAAGAGGTCTACGTGCTTCATTCCACATTTTGTTCAAAAATCCTTATTCCCTACTTACTATTGCCGTTCTCTCGGTTCTCTTTCTACTGCATGTTTAGAATTTAAGCCTAACCATTTGTATGACGTATGCCGTTGTGCGCTCCTTTTTCTTTTATCCTTTTTCCATTGAAATTCACTTTGAGTCAGGGCTGGTTTTGTGCTTTTGTAAAAGTGTAACAGTAAGCAGGCAAAAGTATAAGCATGAAAGGATGATGATGATGGAGAGAGATGAAATGGAAGCCCACCACCACCAAACAGACAAAAGTAATATCCCAGTTTACTCTCACGCAGATGGTGATAGTGGAGGCTGGTGACGGTACTGAAAGTATGGGAAAAGGAAAAAGGGTATTTTTTGTCTCTTGTTTTCGTTCTCGCTCTCTCCTCTCTTCCTAGATATTACAATCTACGTGGGTTTCATAGTACATCCTTTCTTTTAGCGGCTGAAGTGAGAGAGCTTCTCTTTCCATTCTCTGGTCTGCTCTGCCTTGCATGAAAATTCTGCTTAACGAACAACACGGACGTTTTTACTTGCCTAAAAAACTGTTGGTGAAATAAGAGGACCTGATGCTTCGTTTAGCGGCAATAGCAATATGAATGCTTTGGTACACATAATATCACATCTCTCTCTCTCTGGCTTTTGTTGGGAGCTTATTATTCAGGTTTTACTCACTAAATACAAATATATGTTGCTGGTTGTGGAGCCTGGTGACATGATGGAGAATGGAGAAGTAAGAAAACTGATATGCAAGTATGTAGGCATAATATTTTTTATGTTCTGTGAAATAAGGATGTAAAGAGACAGTCGAGCCAGGCAGGATGCCAATACACACTCTCTCTCTCTTTCCAGTTTTAAAGCACAAAATGTTTTAACTGCAGACACACGCTTACTTTTTAGAGGATATTCGATGCACTGTCACTTTACATTCGCTTTTATGGTGATAACAAGAATGCAAAGCCAACTAACTAACCGAACCCAGAAGCGATGCTTGTTGCTTTTGTGGAAAGGAAAAAGGAATTGTGCAGTGCACAATATTATTATATGTACGATGAAGCTTATGGTGGGGAGCGAAATTTCATAAGCGTTTGTGCCAGACATGGTATTCAAGTGAAAGGAATGAAATAAAAATTAACTAGTTCCCATCCCCAATCCCCACTGCCATTCTGCCAAACGTCAAAAGACATGTATGCCATCAACTTTCCTATATGTAATATATTACTGTGGACTTTCTAGCAAACTTATTGGGCATATTATAAAAGTAATCAGGCTTTGAAAACATATTTTTGCTCTTTGAAAGGAAATGGAAAAGGAAGTTGGTATGGCTTAGTATTTATCACAATAATATCACAAGCATCGAAATTTACATAATGTACCTATAAGAATTCACAAAGTCTGAATGATAACGACAAAATAGAATGCACAAGCTACCACAAAAGTACAAGAAGAGAAACTAAAACCTTTTCTTTACATGCTGAAGCACCACTGATGCTCAAAAAAGTAAAAGATATTAAAAATGATGTACATAATGGAAAGCAAACTAACTGGGCAAACGGAGAAACTGTTTAAAACTTCGACATCATATTATGCATGCATACATAATACATAAACCTAATTCGCTCTTAGCACACACAAATAATTATTATAGTAATTTATTTAATTTTCCTTGAAGTTATATAAATGCAACATATTTGGCAATGAAAAAAATGTAAATACCTAACGATCCTATCCGAGACAACTTAAAATATGTGTAAGAATATTATATGCAAAGGAATTTTTAAAAGTGAAGCCAGACAGACTAAGTGCAAGATGCAAGCATTTTTTGGCGATTTCATAGTTTTCTACATAAAACATACTACGAAGCTTTCTTCAATAGCAAAAATCTCGAGAAAAGCAAAGAATTCTGCCACTCTGGCACACTAGCATTCCTATTCCACATTCATGGCTTTTATCACAAAAATATCATAATGTACAGGAAATCCTATAGTATATTCAGAGATCGAAGGTTTGCAATAACTAGCCAGCAATGTCCTGAACCTTATCCATAATCCTATTCTAGCCCTTTTCTTATAATGATATCACTGGTTCAGTAGTCAGAAAGTATAAATATGCCTGAGGGCAAACAGAATAGTAAGACGATCTAAAACTATGAAAGTGTCTTTCTTTCTACATGTATGTTGTTTGTGTGATGATACAACTACAACTTTTTGTAAGCAAAGAGAACAGTCAAATGCAACGAAGAGTTTTGAACCGTAGATGTGAAATATACTAAACTGTTGTTGCTTTCTGAACGATGACTTGAAGTACACAAGGCGGAAGCATCGCGGAAGTATACTTCCGGTGCGTGTTTCGTTGATATAATATTTTCATTTTTGGACTTTATTGCGTTGTTTTTGCGGATGAAGCTAGGATTACTTGCAAATGCTAGCTTACAATGAAACGGCAAATCTAGGGTGTTTCGAAGGACTATAGTGTATGGTGTAGTAGGACGTATGAATACATTTTACAATGACTTAAAGTGTAGGATTTCACTTTCTTTTGGTATTATGATAATGAATGTTTATGTACTAGCTGAATACTTAGCCAAGTTCTTGTTGGCAGCTGGTACTACTGCCAATCAACGATCTTGCCATATAGTTATGTCATTGCAAATTTTAATTATATTCCAGATACCTATAATATAATGCACATTTTAAATATGTTTTTGTAATTTTTCTAATGTGGCTTCTGGCTGCACAATTCACTGACTTGAAATGAATGATCGATCCTTGATTCCATTTGAGAAATAATATAGAACTAAAAAACTAGCATGGTGGTTGATTTTTATTAAGATTTTTATTTTAGATATCATTAAGGCTCATTTTTAACAATCTTCTCTGAAATTAGAGTGGAGACAACATATCAAATGATTACGAACGATGGTTTTTATAAACGATTACACAAGTTAATAGAAAATCGTAACAGAAGTGAATACTCAATGCCAATTTAAGCTACATCCTTAATTGCTTCTTCCACTTCCTCCTTAGTGTACATGTGGAAATTTGCCTGTGGAGTGACAACTGAAACCTCAACATTTGTAGAGTTGAGTTTTTCTTCCATAACTTGCTTCAAGATGGTAAGAGAAGTCTTAACAGCTTCCTTCAAAGTCATGGACTGTAAAAACATAAGATCACATATTCAAGCAGTTAACAAAAACACAATAAGTTAATGTCACAATTTGAAATACGACTGTCATCCACCACTTTGGTATTTGATAAAATATTACCTTGTTATACATCTCTACTAATGTTTGCTGTGCTCCCTCACTTCCTGAACCAATAGCCTTTGCGTCATACTGAACATAGGTTCCTGAAGGGTCCATATGATAAAGCTGAGGCCCGTTTTCGTCCACTCCAGCAAACAAAAGCGCCACGCCGAAAGGTCGACTCTGTGTACATTTGAAATTATAATGACAATTAGAAATTGTTTACCTGATTTTGCGTAAAATGCAAAGTCCACACAATGTAATGAGTCTTACCATAGCTCCTTCATCATCATCAGAGTCGCCAAATTTAATGGCCAAGTTACTAACAGCTTGGGACACAGACTCAACAGTCATCTTTTCATTATAAGTAAACCAATGATTTTGGCATTCCAGCCGGGCTCGATCTATAAGAGTTTTTGAATCAGCGGTGAGTCCACTACAGGCAACACCGATATGTCTGTCCACTTCCGCAATTTTTTCAATTGTTGAAGGCTCCATCAACGGTGAGGTGATACGCTTTTCAACCACCAAAACAACCCCTTCACTCGTACATATTCCAATCACAGTTGATCCCAGCTTGATTGCTTCAATCGCATATTCCACCTACAAACAAATCCACAAAATGCTTTTATTAACTTTGCAAGTTTGATTGAGGTACAAATTGCTAATAAACCAAATGACGGCACGTACCTGAAATAAACGTCCTTCAGGGGAGAATGTGTTGACACCTCTGTCATACTCGGACCGAGTGAGAAACATCTTTCAGTTATTAGCAAAATAAGAAACCTTCAAATAAAATAACACAACATTCCAAGTAAACACTTTAAGAATAATATGATGTTCTAATTACTTGGTATGCCGTAATAATCATATAATCATCATTTGATCTATAATTACTGACTTAACACGGTTTGTTAAATTTACTTTTGACTTACCAAAACTTCCTTGCAAACTAATGACAGTGACAACACTGTTGCACCCGACACAAAACTCCAGTTGACAACTTGACAATCACCTGCTTCCAAAAACTAAACCCCAAAGCCCTTAATTTCCTGGCAATGCCGAATCTGACACCCAACTAGAGCACAGCTAGTTTAACAGGCAATTAAGAATTTACTTGAAAAAATGACACATCAAAAATCTTCAAACAAAAGACCAGCTTAGCAGATTTGTTGATGATTTGCAATTGTGTGAAGCTTGACTTTTTAGCCAAAAGACATGAATGACTATCCGGTTTTGTTAAAGTTACGCATTGCCGCTGGTGGAGTGTGGGGCCACGTAAGACAAGCAGGGAATGCGAGCACCTTGTTGGGATCAACTGCTGATTGGAGTGTGTGGATGAGATGGTCTGTCTGCATTTCTCGGATTTTACGCTTCTTCTTCCTCTCTCCTGCTTTTGTGGTGGTGCTGGTGCTTGAATGCATTTTGGGGATCGATAGAGATAGATAGTGAGTGCACTGTGCAGTCTTCTGCTTTCTCCTCTCTCTCGGGGCAAACACACGTTTGCAAGCATCCGGGAGAGAAAGAGCTCACTTTCACCACCTCCACTCTCATACTCCAAGACGTGTAGGTTGCCAAAATGGACCGAGTGCTGGCAAAGTTCACAGGTGACGCCAATTTGGCGTCAATCGATTGGGATGAAGTGGTGCAGAATCTGGTTGACCTGACCCGTCACTGTCAACAGGATGAGGAAAATCGGTACTTTAAAGTGACCCACTTTTTTGGGGGCAGTGTATTTATTATATAGGGCTTCTTTATACAAAATAGCGTGGGTGTATTGATGACGTAAATGGGTGGTTTAAAATCAAGTTTTTATGGTATTTTATTTTCTAGGGTCAAGCTGGACATTAGCGTGTTCACAAATCTGGGCAGGCTTCTTGATGCACTGCTGGATTCGGAATTGCCCCGTGACAAAGTCTTTTTGGAGATGTATAGATTTCTGAGGAACTCGGTGGTTGCCTGCAGAAAGAATCAGGATGCTGTGCGGGAGAACAGCGTTTTGTATGACGCTACAAGGCGTTTTCTCCAGGTTGCTAGTAGTCGCCATAAAGCAGCAGCAGGTGCGAGTGGTGGAGGGGGTGAGGATGGGAGTGAGGAAAAGGATAAGGATAAGCAGGATAAGGACAACACTGAGCCGCCGAGGGAGCAGGGACAAAGCTCTGAGGAAATGTGCATGGCAATCCGCTGCTCACTCCAGTTTTTGGCAAATACGATGGTTGAAAACTCTGAAAACACGGCGAAAGTAACGTCAATGTTTGTACAGGATCTGTAAGTAGAATTAATGAAATAATTTTCATGGCTTTTGAGCAGTATAAAGCTGTCCTTTTGGGGTGATTTAATCGATTTATGACATCTGTAGGGATACAGTGATAAACACTTTCCACGATGATGAGAAAATCGTTCAGTATGTGGCAATGGTTGTGCATCTTGTCTTAAAGGGCAATTCGAAGGAGCTAGTGCTATCTCCATCGCTAATTGAGCGTTTCCTGCAAAATCTGCACTTCGAATTTGTGTATGTCACTTAAATTTCTGCAACTCGTAAAACAAGTATCTAATCGTTGAGTATTGAAAGGGAATAGTATGGTAATGGTATTTCTTCCTTTTTGTTTACAGCATCTATGCAGTGGAATCTTTTGTTTTACTGGATAATCTTGCTGACATCTACGAATCTATCGAGCCCCCAGGCAGGATAAGGCTACTGAGTTTTTTAAATGCTCGTTCTGATCTCCTCGAACTTTTGAATGAAACGGTAAGATAAGATAAGATATTAGTCCTTAGGTACGAAAGCAAAACGAGGTGTAATGGTAGATATGATGTAATCAAAGTCAATTCTTTGTTTACTCGTTGAATTCAATAGGTCACTACAATGATTACACGCAATTTCATCGAAAGATCCGACTTCATATTGCGATCCCAACTTGGTGACAGCGATGATATATTTTGTTGGGAAATTGCTGTTCTGTTAGAAACACTTTGCACTCTAAGTTTGACAGATAAAGCAGCAAATCTAAAATCGGATCAAGTATTACTCACAACATTATTGTGTAAGCTAACATTTATTTAAAACGAACATTCAACACATGAATGTGAACAATCAATGAATTTTGTAAACTGGATGATAGCCTTTTTCTTGAATCTATACATTTACAGGTTTGCTGAAGCAAATTCATGAACTGGGAAAGCTTGGTGGCAATACCTTTTCAATCGATGAGGACATGGGGAAGTTGACATCGAAATCCTCAGCTACGAGCGATCTGGATGATATAAGAGCACACCCTACATTCCAATTCAAAGCACATTTAATACGACTAATTGGAAATCTAGTCTACAAAAGCGTTTCCAATCAAGATAAGGTAATAAATTATTGTTTTATGTGATTTATGCTTAGTTAACACCTGCACTCCAATCTGAATCTGTTTCAACTATAGGTCAGAGAACTGGAGTGCATACCAATAATATTGGATTGCTGCAAAATTGATGCTCGTAACCCATTCATTGCCCAGTGGTCAGTGTTGGCAATTCGCAACTTATGTGATGGGAACGAAGATAACCAAGCTTTCATACGGGAAGTGCAGAGAGTGGACACAGAAAAAATATTGCCCACATTAGAACTCATAAAATTAAGTAATTAATTTATTCAGTTTTGAATGTTGTCTTATACTTTATAACATACATAGCATTTCCAGAAAACGTTGTGAATAAACAATAAGCTTTAACAAAACTTTACGATCTTTGTACTTTTTAAACATCTACTCACGACACAAACTAGGAAATTTAGGAACTAAAAGACTATTATACAATGACAAGCAGGTCATTGTACGCATCAGTAATATAAATACCACATAAAAATCATCATTAATTGTTAACGGAACTGTGCAATTCGATTCATTTGGAAAAGATGGTTATCATAAACTAAACTAAAATATCACTAATCTCAGGAAACAAAATTTACTATAAAGAAACTTGGAAGATACATAAATACATAAGTATGTAGATACAAATATTATACGAATCACGCAAATACAAAAGTCATATAAATACCTACGCAAAGTATAACACGTAAATAACAAAACAGTTTAAAGAAATATCATAGAATTTAGGAACGTCGGAAGTATTCTATAATACAAATTAATCACTTTTTTACCGATAGATCATTTAAATTAATAACTGTATTATAATATAATCAATCAATATTAATCTGCATCAGTTATAATTATATTAAGATGAATTTCAATTTTTTTGAAGTACGAGATATCAGGTCCCGTTTAAGCATACTCCTTCCTACGGAATCTGGCAGCAAGGCAGCAGGAGAACAATATTCCCATTAACTCAATTCCAGCAATTATTGCGGCACTGAGCACGACGTACTTAAGTTTGAAGGCATCGAAAATCTTGTCCACACATCCCTTTAAGCATAAAGCAGATGAACATTAACAACTATATAACGTAAAAATAACAACTAGCAAACAAAATGACATTTAGTAGGCAAGACTTACTTCCGTATAGATTGTCCTTTCTGCAATAGTTTCCGAAGCATCTACCAAACCGTTTCCACAGCCCTGTGACTCTTGCTTGCAACAACTGTCCGGGACCCCATCGGTACGAATTTTCCAATCCCGGTACGACGCATGTCCGCAGCATTTCAGCTAAAAAAAATTGTTACATTACAGATTATTTGATTACCAATTTTTAAAAATAATATTTTGAAAGAAATGATTGTACAACCTTCATTGGTTGTTTTAATTTTTTTTAAATGCTTACATTTCGCTGAGTCACATCAATAGATTCCTTCACTTTAGTCACGGAATCATACTTTCCCATAGATTTATTATAGCCCTTGTGTACAAGTTCCTTGAAATCATCTTGGTATACATGAGCTCCAACGGCAATACCCACTTGAATGATCAGGATGATTGTCAAAAATACAGCATACTGTAGAGTTCAAGGAAAACATGGCATTGCAATTAAAAAACATTATTCGCTATACAATGGTGAAGGGAACATTGCAATACTATACAATATAACGCAGTCAATCTTCCAAACATTTTTGTAATTTGCAAAACATTTCATGCTATTGACTTGGAATGGAATGTGATTTTCAAGTTAGTCTTTCTTTGTTCACTATACTACATTTGCCTATACTCAAGCTCAAGCCCTATCAGAATGCCCCAGTTTCTTTTTTGTAATTGCGACTGTACAGCTCTCGGTAAAAATCTTATTTCAAATAAGTTATTTGTAATGGGAAATCAAGATGAGATCTACTTCTAATATCCATATTTTCATCCCTCCTCCCCTCCTGATTGAATGCAACATAATTTACATCAAACAACAGAATAGCAGTTGTTCACTACATTTACATATTCTGCATACCATCATGGTATTACCATGTACAAAGAAAATAGCAACATCCGTATATGTGTACCAAAAAACAGAAAAGAAAAGCATGCATATGCATATTTTTTCGAGAAAACGCAGTTTTTACACGCAGCAAACTCTGAGAAAGCCAAGTCAAAGTGGGTCATGTCATACACCTATCTACCGTGCATTTAATATTTGACGCTTTCTGTCAAAAAGCTTACACAAGACAACTGCATGAACACATCGAAACTACATGAAAACATCGAAGCAGCTACGAAAATGAGCACACGCCTAAATCCTGTCTTGCTATCAGTATTATCTCATCTCTCAACCGAACAAATTTAAACACGCAATTATTGACTTTTACGTACCGTCATCATCATGCAATTGCTTTCCCTGAGAACTCCGCAACATCCCATGAACGCAACCAGAAAGATAGCGCTTCCAACACAAATCAGTAGAATTGGGGGAGCTTTGTACTTCTCCAAATCAACATCCACCACATCCTGATAATCCTTGTACCCCGTCAAAACGAAGGATCCAGCCACCACCATCAAGATCCCTCCAACCTGTAAAGTACATTTAAGTCAAGATTGAACAAAGATGCTTCAAAATATTCAATTCTCCACTCTCCACTTGAGTGCATTAATGCAATAATTTCAAACTTTATGTAATTATAAGTCGAAAAAGTAGCTTACCACAAATATGAAGTTGAAGAGGAACATGATGAACTTCACAATTCCTGTAGCACACCCCATTTTGATTCCTGTTTTTTAGAGCTTCACGGATTCAATCACAGAATAAATTACTCGTTTATAACGTTAATCTCTCGAAACAGCGAATTCTCAAATTTCTGTATATAATCTCAGTTGAAATTTGACAAATAATAATATTCCAGATTCTTTGACTAATGGATGCTCGTCCTCTGCCTACCTCTAACAACCACTGATAAACTGACTAATGATTGCTCATGAACTATAAATCTCTGCACTCTAATGACTTTGCTGGACGCTGGATTAATGACATCAACAGAATAGTTGTAACGAACGACGAATATACGATAAAAGTTAGTAATGATATGATGGCTTGATGACTAATCTCTGGCTACGCAAATAATATTGCAATCGGAAAATTGAAGAAGAATTGTAAAGCGAACTGCCGACGGTGACGACGACCAGTTTGTATGTAGCGAAAAGCACAAAGAGTGACGAGTCTAGAGAAGTGACTAACCGACATGCACTATGCGCGACAACGAACATCCACAAGTTCCACTTCTATTTGGTACAGAGGGAATACCGTTCTTACACGGAACCAACTCCAGCCAGCAACAGCAAGCGACCATTCAAACCATTACATGCATGCATTAATGTACGACGCGGAGCAAAAATCTGCTAATCTCATGCAAATGCGAACTTCTATTCTTCATTTGGTTACGACATACCTTTTACCTTTTTAGTGATCTTCAGTTTCGTTTCCTATGTATATTGTTGAATGTTAATGTTCATACACTAACTTTATGGATTGAAGTATGAATTGTTTGCATAAAAGAAAAAATGAACAAAAAAAGACGTATAAACTGTGTTATCCGTATGTGGTGCTGGTTTTAGACATGCGGTTATGTAAGTAAAGTAGTCAAAAAGTAGAAAAGGCGAAAAAAATTCAACGTCCTTGTACAATAGTCGTAAACTTAAAGATAGGTATATGGCCTTTTGCCTTTTACAGTGGCTTCCAGCGGAAAGCCCAACCAAGCGAACGCCGTCGTCACTTATTATCGAGCGGTTTCGTGAAGTATTTGTTGTAAAAATGGGCTTGTTTGTTTGATGCTAATATCGATATTTTTCTTTACAAAACTTGTAACAAATTTTTTATTTGCACCTTTTCAATAATTGCAATTGGTGCGTGAAAATGTTTGCCAGCAAAGCAAATGAAAAATGCTTTATGTAATACTGTAATGCACAATACAGAGACTGTTCTGTACTAGGCGAAATAATATATTTATCGTGGAAATCTTTTGAAACGCTTTTTATACACTTTTTTGCATAGTTTGTTATAGTCGGGACATAGTAGACTGTTTTTAGAATTTGGAATGGAAACAGACGCTGCGCAGCGACTCTGATCCTGTTCTATGTGGTACATATATTAATGCATGGCCTGTTACACATTTAGATGCAAGTTTTGCAATACAAGGGGCCATGTTGCTCCAGCCATAGTCACGGTGGTCCCAAGTTGGGACTCCCAACGACTCAACTATTTTCAGCAATTAATTTCTTCGTAGTGTGTCTGTTTTTTCAACTTTCAAGTATGTACATGGCGATAGTATACATGCGTTTAAGAAAATAGTTGCAAAATGTACTGCAATAGTATTAGGTATTTAGATCTTGGAGAAAGATATATATGTATTTCCTCCAAGACTTAGGTAACTGGTTACTATATCCAAACTATGATGTCTCTATCATTGTTAAGCGTTGCTCTATACTAAATTATAAAGAATTTCGAATATAAGTCATATAATGATGCTTTACAACATTCGTGGTGCGTTGAATTATTGTTGAATGAGTTCCATTTCATTTTCCTCCCCTTGTCCCATGTATGGAAGATGTACGGACAACACGGAATACAATACGGAGTATAGGCATTTCATCCATATATAATTATAATTATGGAGTATTGTGGAATGACTTTATGTGTGTTCATCACGTATATATTAAACGTATTGTTTAATGATTGTTTTGCATGGAACATGGAGCACTAAAAGCGTACGAAAAAAATAATTGATATTTTTGTTCTGTATGCATATTGCATATTATACTTCTATGCTTTTACGGTACTGCGTAATGCAATCTCCAATTTCATAGCCATGATCGAAAACGATAAAAACATATTTTCAGCATAGGTACGTAGGCCGTCATCATATTTAGTGCATTTTGGAAGGAAAACAACAACACGAAATGTCATAGTCATGTTCACTATTCACTACTATTACATATTATACACACGCACAAATATTCATGGAATTTATTTAAAATGGAATTTTGCATGATTCATTCGTTTCGTGGCAAGTTTTGGGACAGAAATGTTAGGCCATGTGTGAACGGTAATGGTGTACGTACAAGTGGTTGATGATTGTGGGTCTACTAGTCTGAGTCAACAATCAACGATTGGTGATCGTGGTAAAAATTTCTAGTGCGCAGTGTAAAAATAATTGGGAGATGGACAAGCATGCTAATAAGAATGAGTTTTAGATGAATTTTACACAAAACTTATATTGCAACGAAAAATCGTAATCGAAAATATAGCCAATTGTGATCATATTGACCTATCTTCCATTTCACCAATTAGAAGATTAATACGACATGATGCTACAATAATTCCTGATATGCAAGATCCATGCAAATTGACATAGTCGAAGTTTTGTCCATTTGTATTTATAATGTCTAGAGCGTAGTCCATTCACCTCAAAAACATGTCAACTTTCTTGAATTTCATTTGGAGGTAATAGTAATGGGAAAAAACACGTTATTGCATAAGTTCCAGCATCAGTAAGTAGGAAAGTGTAAATTATTCAGCAGTTTTGTAAGTAAATTAGTACTGGGACTAGACTGGAACACATTATGCCAGAATAAATGCGTAGATAACGAATTATAGACACGCCACGCATGTTGGAAATACTTTACACTTGCACACAACTTTCTTCTGTTTTTGCGTAGCAATGAGTCGTAGTACTATTAGTAGCAATAGCAAAGGGTGTGGTGGAAGTGGTCTTAAATTGCAATGTATATCTTAACTCTCATTAGCATAAATTCTGCAGAGGAGAATGACCCCTAGAACAGATACTACACAACCAAGACAATAAAACCCTATGGATTGATTGCATATAACTATAACCTTGTGACACCAACAAGTACGATGCATGTCTAAAGCTAAACATAACCACCTCTCTTACATTGCCCCTAATACTGAAATCAGTCAATTTGCCTGGCTAATTCTGCAAAGTTGTAAGAATTATGAGGATGAATGCTAGAAATAGCGAAAGCGTTAAATGGGCTTAAATATAGTAATATTTGAGTTTAAATATTTTATTATACTTTGTTTGTATTGATAGTTTGTTTATTAAACGCTTGGAATACCTACTCATCCAGGTCAAAATATAAAACCTTCAACGATGAACGATAAGGTTTTCAACAAACAAATTGAACAATGTGTTTAAAGTGCGTAGTTAAAAGCAGGGTTTACATTTTAACAACTCAAATAATTGTTTTATTTCAACGTATACTGCTGAATTAAAAATTTAACTAATCTATTCCAAAAAGTAATAACTAAATACTACTACATCTAAATAAGAAATACTTTACACATTAACACAATTTACATTTTGTGTTAGAGAAAGTATCACTAAATACATGTATATATAATCCTAAATCTACTTAAACATTAAGTAAAAGTCCAGAATATATCATTTTATTTAACAACAAGTAAAATACGTCTACATACTAGTGCGTAGTTGCAAACAACAACATTTACAATAATTGTTTCCTTACGATAATTTTAATTACATAAGGTATACTGCACAATCTATACAACTCTGTGTAACAAAAGATAATTATTAAATTATTAATATTAATTATTAAACGACAATATAGAATAAAGCATAGTTAACAGTGTGACAGTAAATTACCTCATTGATATAAAAAACTACGAATTCCAATTTACTCTCATTTAAATATGATTGCATGTATTACTAATTTTTGGTTTAATTCTTGTAGCGCTTCTGAAATCATAGAAAATGCGTCATTAAATATAAATCATTGCACGAAATACTAATATCATATGCAGAGTTTTTATAATATGATTGACGTACTACGCGTGTACAAAATGTAAAAGTGATTAAATATATATCAGCTTTCAATTTATAATAGGAACGCGAACTGCGTCCATGGTCTACAATAGACATCTATGTTACGAGCAGTCTTGATTCAAGATTCTTGAGCCATTAATTGTTTATCAGAAATGATATATGTAAATGTATTTGAATATATCATATTTCGAGCTATTCGAACAAATATATATTATTGCCGTAAAGGAATTTTTGGTAATCGTTGTCTCAAAACGCCCCAAAGAAAATCAATACTTTTACTCAATCAAAAAATAGTAAAGGGTCGCGTAAACAGCAAACACGTAACACTTATCAGCGCGTATAGAATATTAGCAATATTAAAGGGAAAAAGAATTGAACTCCTATTACAACCCAACTGAAAAAAGTAAATTCGGGAACGTATTGTCATTGTCACTCAGTGTTGATTTTCTTAGGGATTTTAAATTGCGTCTTTCTAGAAGCACATGCCATATTATGCTCAGGGTTGTCACCCTGACTAGCATTGGTGTCATTAGAGGGTTCTTGAATCAACGACTTTTGCAAAACATGGGTTTCTGCATTATTTACCTGATGAAATGGATTGCTTTTACTGATGGGAGTACTTGACTTATTCGACGTGCTGCTGTACGTATCGTAACGCCTGGTATCGTTTTGCTGAAATCTCTTGTATCCAACGGGCTGCTCTCTGCGGTTGTGGTGGTAGTTTGGTCTTGGTGGTGTGGTTTTACCTAAGAATCAAAATTTAATTTAACATGAAATTGAAATTAATTAAAATTTAGCCTACCGCAAATCTTCATAACTGCAACCAAATTTACGGAGTTTATTACCTGTGGATTTGCGATCAATTGTCTTTTTCCTTTTCGAATCATTATGTCTCACTTCCAAATGTTGAAAATGTTTTTTGGAAAGATGTATATAGATTCCATCATAACCAAATTTCTCCATACATAGAGGGCAATGTGCTTTTTGGTCTTTGTCATCTTTAGCATGTGCATCCAGAAAATGTTTCACGAATACTATTTTTTTAGTGGTAAATGCCACACAGCAAAAGAAGCAGAGTTTCTTGTCATGTGCATCCTTTAAATGCTTAATTGCTTTCTTACGAGTAGGGAACGTCATCTTACATTGACGACACGTTTTGATTTTTTCAATCATTTTTTCGGCGTTTTTTATTTCAAGCTCTTTATCATCATAGTTAGTATTGGGTGCAGGTGTACTGGCATAGGCAGACGAACTCATGTTTGATGCCGAAGGAGTAATAGGGTTGGTAGACGGTCTATCATTGCTGAATCTTGAGGTACGCATACGATTGAAATTGTCATCGTTTTCCACAACTACCCTCTCATTTGAAGCTGTGTTTTCAAAAGATGCTGGTTTGGGGTTTTCGGATCCATTGACAACGGCGTTTATTTGTCGAATTTGATTACGAACTAATTCACTTTGCTTAAATCCTTTGGCCGCATTTGTAGAAACATTCTGTCCTACATCCCGTTGCAAGTTAGTCTGCTCATTAGTGGTGGGATTAATACGATCATTAATAAGATGATCACTATGATCAAATGAATTTCCACCTGTAAGCCCCCTTGAATCGCTACATGACTTTTGACGTGTCTCTTGTAGTTTCATTTCTCTGTGTTTACCACTGAAATCGCTTTTGTATTTTGCACTATTGTAACTTTCTTTTCCTCTCCGATCTTTATCGCTTCCATATCCTCGATAACTATCATCACTACGTTTTCGACGATTCCAATTCTCCTGCTTATTTCTATTCCGGTGGTGCAAATGTTCACTTTTGTAATAAGAACGATCCTCGTGCCGGGAATCGTGGTGCCAGTAGCCGTGTCTATCGTCCTGTCGGCCATTTCCATTTCTACTGTTTTCTCCAGATGTGCGCCTTGAATCACCACTTCTGTACCCGTGCCAGTCTGTCTCATATTTTTTACGCCTATTATCTTCCTCAATGCTCTTATGATTTTTTTCTTCCTCAGAATACCTAGGCCGTGCATTCTCTTCATAACTTCTAGCTCTGAAAGTGACCTCAGCGTCTCTAGAACTGATTTGATTTCGAAATTCTGTGCTGGTTCTGCGGACATCTTTATCCCTGGCATCTATACTTTTTACTTTGTTGTCTCTACCAGATCCTTCGATATCGTGGTTTGTGCTTTCTCGCCAACTTCTAGGTTCTTTGTTCCTTGAATTGTCTTGGTAGTCTGTAATGTCCGGATTACTACGTTGATTTGATGTTGTTTCATGATGTATACGCTCAAACCTACTACTGACATCGACTCCCTCAACATCCACTTGCAGCCTGGCGTAATCAACTATATCAGATCTTATATTCTCTTCTCGTGAATGGCTTCTTTTGTGGTAATCATCATTGCATACAGAGTTTATAGATGGTTCCCGTTCACTTGTACTTGTTTGAGATTTGGAATGAAGATTACGATTATCCATCCGGATATCATTAACTTCCTTACTTTTGCAATCATTTTGTTCCACGATAATAACATCATCGCTATCTGAACTATCAGTATTTCTTCGTTTCTTGCTTAATCCAGCTTCTGGAGTTTTCTCTGCGTTCCGTTTTAGGGATGAGGAATGACAGGGTTCGGATGTAATATTTATCGTATTAGTGTAACTGTATAATTTAAAAGATTCACTCAAATTCGAGGTTAGAAAGTAAAAAAATAAATTCAGATTGTCTGTAAGCAAATTGTCCAATACTTTGAATTAGTAAGCCAGGATGGAGTCCGGCCTGATGCCCTTGCTTTATCTCCCGACCTTTGACTTTCCTTGCAGCTGGAATTGTTTCTTGATGTAGTGGGCTTTGCGCTGTGCATAGCCGTTCCAACGTAAAACACTCCATTGTCGACTGCATCTGCTGGTTCAGATCTGGAGAACCAAAAGTATAAATAAAATATTACCTAACTCCAGAACGGTTCCATGTTAAATTAAAGGATTGAGATATTGTACATATTATTACATAAACTCATCAACATCTGGAGGCGTGGGTACTGGTGAGGGCAACCCGGTATCGTTGACACTCGTCCTTCTACGATTAAAAAAATCATAAATTAGCAAGTTCAAGACAAATTATTTGAATGAGTAATGTTACGCAATGTTACCTTTGTTGTGAACTTGGGCCTGGACCATTAGAATCCCTGCAGTCACTACAAGTCCGAGCACGCTCCATTCCAGCTTTTCCACTAGCAGTTTTCGTGGGATGGGCTGATCTGTTAAAATTTAAAAAAATAAAAATATAAGAAAAGTGAAAGCAAAACCTGACTTAATTTCTAAACTAAGATGACACAGAAAACTACACAATTTTCCTTCATTCCTTTTTGATTGATTACTTAACAAAACAAATGAAAAACCGGAAGAAATCATCAGGAAGCGTATGTTGACACTCAAAACTAAAACTAAAATTCAAAATTTAGCAAGCAAAACTTACCCACGCGCGTTATTGGTTTGGGAGGAATTCTTCGTTGAGTTTAATGCACCCCCGTCATCTGTGTCACTGGACAAGTAAGTTGGCTGCTCTTCCTTTTGTGTCGGATTGAACTCCCCCAAAATAACCACGTCATCATCAACGCTTTCACTAGCTGCCGGGTTTTCACTTGTGCCGGTGACACTTGTCACGGTGGCTGAACGTCCTCGATCAAAATTAATCCCATAACTCCTGTATCGGTTATCGATGTCGACCTGAAAGCCCTCCAAGAGGGATGGCGATTTACTTCGGGGCATACTGTAACAAACAAAAATACATAACAATAAAACTCATTACATAATCGAAAGTGTGATATTTAGGCTACAACCATACACGCTTTTGGATTGCGCAATTCGTGCCACACAGATGACTATCAAAGATAATGAAAAAAAATTATCGGATTTTATAACACGTATTCTATAAAAATACTCTGGTTAGTGAAAACTCAAAGCACTTTTCACAAAGTTGAATGGGTTTTAGAAAGTTGTTACAAAAAACCAGGTCGTGAAAAAAGCGATTCAATGAATACGTGCATTGAAATATTGACGTTGTAAAAATTGCAAAATATTGTGCATTAAACAATGGCTACTTACACAATAACTGTTTGTGAGAGTGACCTTAAAAGAATGATCAATAAAGTTTGGAATTATGAGGGCAAATGCAAAATGTCAACGAATCCCAAAAACTAACCAACTTTAACTGAAAAATGGACTGGACAAATTGAAAGTTGAACTTTCAGATATCTACCACTTACACAAAAAAGTGCTTGGTTTTGACAATTTGCCTCACTATTTATGCTTTTATTTTTGTAAATTGATCAATTTCTGAATCATGTTCTGAACATATGGTTTGGAGAAATAGCCGAAAAAAATTTGATAACATGAACGTAATTTATATGAGTGTTTACTCAACATCTACAAACGCATTTTTTCTCATAGTAAAGTCAAAAATGGAATAGAAAACACTTTCTTTACTTCCTCTCTGCCTTCAAAGTGACAGCGTACAAGTAACGAAGTGATAGAGGACGCAGAAATTGATCAAAACTTTCATATTGCCCCGTTTTTCACCACCGTTCTCTCTCAGTTCGCTTTCATTTCTTTCGTTCTGTTTTTTTATTCCGTGGATTGTATCATCTCATCCTATCCATTTCTACAACCGTTCCGACTCCGACTTCCAACAACCAACTATCGTTTCGGTTTGTAGCTATCTTAATAATTCATGAGTTACAGAATATAATTTACTGCCATATTTGTATTTTCATTATCATTAATTGGTTCTCTGTGTGCATCAGATTTTGATAATACGATTTATGCGGTTTCACACTTGGTAAAGGAAAGAGTACCTATTTGGCAAGTTAAAACGAGTTTTTTAAATGATGATTTCCTACAGCAGTGTACAGACATACTAGTAGAGAAACATGGATTGTGATTGTGACCACCCTAAGAAGTTTGCCATGTATATAAGCATGTTTTATTACTTTCACTGCGCTTTGTGCCTGTAAAAATAACAGAAAATCCTACATTCGTTGGATAAATTGAAGTCGACAATTTTTAAGTATTTACTTTACGAAAAAGTTAGCTGACCTATGAACCTATCTCAGTCGTTTCTTTGAAGCCTCATAGTAAATTCAATCCAATGCTTATAGAAAAGAGAATCAATATGGAAGGGTGTAAGGCTATCCAGCAATCGGGAATCATACAGGATAAAACTTCCAGTATTTTTTCAGTGTGGAACCAATTATTGGAAAAAGTCTGCATGCTTATTTCTACGATTATCAATTTCAAGCAAGCATAATACATATTTTGAAAATTGCAAAAAGTGACCTAGGTCTTGTACGTCATTGACTTCATTCACATTGTAAACGTAATGTTTGAATGATAATCCTAAAAATAAGCATGCAGACCCTTTTCCGATACTTGGTTCCACACTGAAAAAATACTGGAATTTTTTTTGTATGATTGCTGGATAGCCATACACCCTTCCATAGTGATTCTCTCTTCTATAAGCGTTGATTCAATCCTTCCTTTGGAACGTTTTGGAACACAGGAACGTTTCTTTCGAACTCATTGAAACCTTTTGGAACACTCAAACGTTTCTTTGGAAATCATTGAAAGATTTAAACGTTCCTTTGCAACCCATTGGAACCTTTTGAAACGCCCATACGTTTCTTTGGGACTCATTGAAACATTTAAACGTTACATTTGAACCCATTGAAACACTTAAACGTTTCTTTGGAACCCATTGGGACACTTAAACGTTATATTGGAACCCATTGGAATACTTAAACGTTATATTGGAACCCATTGGAATACTTAAACGTTATATTGGAACCCATTGGAATACTTAAACGTTATATTGGAACCCATTGGAATACTTAAACGTTATATTGGAACCCATTGGAATACTTAAACGTTATATTGGAACCCATTGGAATACTTAAACGTTATATTGGAACCCATTGGAATACTTAAACGTTTTTTAGAATCTATTGGAACACTTAAACGTTACTTTTAAACCCATTGGAACACAAACGTTTCTTTGGAATCTATTGGAATACATATACGTTCATTTGAAACCTATTGGAACACTTAAACGTTTCTTTGGAATCTATTGGAACACTTCAACGATCTTTTGTAATCCATTGGAATACTTAAAAGTTTTTTGGAATCTATTGGAACGCTTAAATATTTCTTTGGAATCTATTAGAACACTTAAATGTTCCTTTGGAGCCCGTTGGAACACTCAAACGTTCCTTTGTATTTCAAAGTTTGAAACCCATTGAAACAGCATGCATCCTTTGGAATCAGTTGTAAGTATTTCAATGACCCCTTTATCGGAACATACGCTATAACATGTAACATCCCTATTTCAAATTACGAACTGAATTTTACGTACCTAAATTGCTCTATTTCGGTTTCTAAAGCTTGCCGTTGACCCTTACCTCCCACTTCACTCGAGATATTTACATGATGAATCATTTGGTGAAAGCTACTTTCAAAAATTCTTCACGGTTCTCGAGATATTGTGCGGACGGACAACGGTCTTTTCATAATCATAAGGTATCGCTTCGCTACCTAATAATTCTGGCTATTAGGAAGTTTACTACATCTATTGATATCATTTAAAAACATCCAATTCTATCACTTGTGTGTAGTGTGTGGTAGGTTGTATGCGTCACCGTGCGGTTAAAATCATTGTTCTTGTTGCTCATGATTTCAGTGAATGGGGTATGCATGAAGAAAAGGTACGTGCAAAGAAATAGTACATACCAATAGTATCTTATATGCATTTCTACCCATCGACAACACCAACATGTTGCAACAATGCAAGCTGTCTTAGATAATAAACCTGCTAGTATACCTGTAAACGAAGAATGTTCTTCATGTAGAATAGACCTCTTCCAGTCCGGCTCTTGTTTGCTGGTGTTATGACCTGTTGGGCTGTAAAAAGAACAAGAAACATCTTTTAAATTAAAGTAAAAATATAATGAAGTGAAAGTGGCTCTAGACCACTGCTGCGCTTAACGAGGGTGGGGTTGCCCCCACCCCCTTCAGCGATTAGAAATTGATTCAGGAAAACTCGTCTACACGATCTGTTTCGGTTTCATGTAAAACGCTTTGTACTTTGCTTGCTTAATTACTATTCTCGTAAACACGAACAGTAATATATTATCCGTTGTATTGCGTATGTTTTAATGATATAATGAATATAATATGTTGTCTGGTTCTACTTAAAAGTGTCTGTCATTGCATGACATGCATGTCATTACATACTAGTACGCTTGGAAGTCAGATAGCGTATAAAAATGCCTATAAGTCTGTTCAATTAATTAGTTGGTTTTTTTCAGTCAGGTCATTGCGTTACTATGGCATTTCACAATAATGTATCAGTGTCAGTGTTCATGATTTCAAGTCAGGAATGCATTCTGTCCTTGATCCTTCCCAGTTACCATTCTTCCTTCTTCTTACGGTATAGTGGTATATTATGATTCATAATAATTTATTAATACCACAACTGCAGCAGATATGCATTCTTCCTCGTCTACCTAAATGTTTTAGAGGGTTATACTACTACTACTATACTGTACGCTACTCTTCCACTTTATCGTATATAAGAATTTTCTATAAATTACCCAGTATAATATTATACATATTATGTTAGATACGTACGCGTACGTTCATTCTCATCAGAAGCTTGAAATATAAAAAAGTAGATAGATACAACTTATATTTAGCATGCCTACTTAACACAAGCAAACAGAAATACACTTTGATTTACTTACTTTGCTTAAAGAAGTTGACCACGCTTGGCTTGAGAAGAGGAAGATGTTAAGTTGTGTGATGAATATTAGGACAGTCACCAGTCAGTAAGCCCGTCGGCTCCAAGTCCGTGTGGGGAACTGAAATCCCGTTCTTGCATACCATCCTTTTATACCAGACACAGGTCTAAAGGCTCGAGCCTCGCGAGCGTCTCATGTATGATATGATAGCTTGGGATTGTTCAGTAATTTTCTTTGAGAATCGTGGCAAAGGGGGTTGTAGACTTGTTAAAAATTGAATTTACTAACCGATTAAAAGCAACTTTTGTGTTATTGTGTATGGTATAATGTATTGTCAAGTAACACTCGCATCACATCATCAACATTAATGAAAAGATCCATTCTCTTTTTATCGCCTTATTCTTTCCGAAGCAGTTTTAAAAGAATGAATCAAAGTACAAACTCGTGTTCGCGTTTATTATTTAAGCAGACGAGGTCGTCATACCTCAGTATGCTTTCTGTTTCTATGATGATCACAGTTGGAGTTTGTATACGCCTTCCGCCCGTCCGTCCGCCTCCCTCTAGATCTCCTAAAATTATTAATATCTCCACAAATGTATAAGCTACACGAATGCAACTCAGTTGATAGGGGTAATTGACTACGCTGATGAATAATAATCCGAGACCATCTTAATCCTAGCTCTTCACTATACTTAAACAACACCTTAACGCGGTGAAACTCAGTTTTAAAGGGTAATTTGGTACGCAGGTTAGGATTAGGATGTCAGCTATAAATTAGAGTTCATTTAGGCTATTAGTATAGTAAGATATTAAACTTTCATAGTTGTCTGCTTTCCTAAGTTTACAAAAGTTTATTAAGACTTCTGAAGGACAAATAATTTTAAATACTGTTCCAATTATTGTACAAGTATTTTATTTTATCATCTATATATATAAGGTGATTGTGGTATTTGTCGGTAACAAATGTAAACCATGGTAACCATAGTGTAAACAATGTAACAATGGCAACCAGTGTAAACAATGTAGCCATGGTAACCATGATTACCAATGCAAACAATTTAACCATGGTAAAAAATGTAACCAATGTAACCAACGAAAACAACGTAAACAATTTAATGGAAAATATATCAGCCATGCCATCTCTAAAAACTCTTTGTAAGTACAATAATCACTGTTGGATATATTTAATATTTTTGGTTTAAAAGCTTATCTTGAAGTAAAGTCTAGTATTAGTGTACCAGACGTACATGCGCATGCTAATAAAGATAGAAGACAAAAATAAAAAAGAACTGAATATTATTTCATTTAAGTTTAGTGACTCTACAACGCTATCTGGTACACGAGTAAAAAATGTTGATTATTCTTGGGCACTTTTAATAAGCTTAGTAATACTAGCTGAGTAAGTACTTTTGTAAATGGGTGAATGAAGTGTAATAGCGTATTTGTATGTACAATTTTATCTTAAGCATACTTACTACTTAAACTACTGCTACCACTTCCAACAACGCAAAACTGCAAGTTTTTAATTTAAACAAAGATGAACAGAATTGAGAGTGAAACCCAAAACCAAGATAATTATTGTCTTCCAAGTTGTTGAGTTGTCGCTTCGGTTTACATTCACTTAATGTAAGTAGTAATAGTTCATCCAACATCCGCAGATATACTATGCACATGCATAAGCATTTATCTTTTGATTTTTTCAACAATATATATCATAATTGTCTCAATTATCTAAAACCGCGTACTATAAAGTCTAAGCTTGCATTTCAGGATCCGTATACGTGTTAATGCTAGCAGTATTTAATTTACACACAAATCAGTTCTTAGATTTTACATTGACACTATAAAACTGACACAAATGTTTGATTGGACATTGAAGCAGAGAAATCATGGCTGCAACTTTAGTTTATGAACTTTGGTCATCATAAATCACCACCATTGTATGCATAAATTAAATGCATTGTATTATTCCAGTCATTCACCTTTGTTTGGCTTTATACGTTATATATTTTAAGCCAAAAACAAGTGCTGAAGCAAAAATAATATTCGCATCATCGTACGTCGTATGGAATTGCAACTTCCACTGGATGAACAGTAGAATGCTTTTGTTCACGTACACTTACTAGCTATAACTGGTTCAATAGGTAATGTCACTATTTCATTTGCATTCCAAGGTTGCAGTTGCATTACATACACGAGTAGTATGCTGTTAAATTTTCCTTGTAGTCATTAACTGCATGTGAATCAAGAATACGTAGCTGGTGTTGGTGTTACATGCAATATTCCAAATGCAGTAATAAACCATTAGCAAATGGCGTAATTAAGAATCGAAGAAGGGTCCAAACTAAATCTGTCAGATTTGTAGTACTTCAAGCCATTTTGAAATTATTGCCGTTTATATATTTTGGGTTCCAAAACAGGTACCCCATGTACTTTATCTGATAGTCTGATAGATGTCTGTCAAAACCCTTAGGTACAATATATGGCAGAAATCCATTAATCCATACAACTGAAAGTTATTCTCAATTTTGTATTTCAGGTCTTCTCCCGTTCCGAATTTTAACATACGAACTACTCATTCGTTAAAATATTTTACCGCTAGAAACGTCTGACCTTCGAAGTTGACATGTTGACTCAAAATTCAATTAGGTTATACGCAAGGTCCGCTAGTATTTGTATACCAAAGGTGGAATTCGGTCAGGTCATTTCAGAGAAGTATTCGGACGGACGGCCAGGCGACAAAATTATAAAGAATCTTTTAATAATGGTCTCATCAGAATGACTCCAAATCTTCTCCCAACCCTATGTAAAGACTATTTAAGCAAGCAAAACACTTGTGTGATATGTAAAATTATATGTGAAGTGTCCCAAATGTGTTCATTTGTCATTTACATAAACATATGCATTGTTTTCATCGTGGTTGCTGTGCAAAAACTTTTGTCATTTTGCCATTTTTCAACAGGTCATCAAAGCCAAAATGAACATTCTATAAGCCCTAAACAGTCAATATTATTAAATAATATTTACGATGGAATGACAAACAAAGGCATAAAAATGAATGCTCAAGCCACTGCTTAATCAGAGAAAAAATATATAAAGAACCCCTTTCTGTTCAGTTTCAATGGAATTCTGAAATTAATCAAAGTTACAAATCAGGAGTACTTGAAAGGTGGAAGACAATGATTGCTATACAAATTGAAACAAATATATGCGACCTACAATCGATAAGATGCAGAGATTCTAAGAATCCGATTCTTCGATAATAGTATTAGAAAAGCAACCAAATAAAATTCGTTTTGTATAATATTGTACTTTTATCCTCGTTTTTTATTTAAAAACATCAATAATGTTGTATAGATAGAACTTACTACAAAAAATAATAATATGAATTACATTTCTGTTTCAGAAAATTCAGCCACATTTAATAAAATCATGGTACATGGATTTGGACTCAATGTTCTAAACATTTTTTTCAGATATTACACAAAGACTAAGTCATCATTTTCATATTGCAGGTGATATATTTTTAACGAACAATTCCTATCTGCAATCTGCGTGTGATTTATACATGATCACCAACCTTTCTAAAAGGGTCATTACGGCTTAATGTTTATTCTCTTGATACAAATATTATTTACATCAACCAGGTTATCTTGTTTTGGTTATAGGCTATATGAGTACTGAGGTGAAGCCATGGTAGATAAAAGCTGCCTCCAGTAAGGTTAAATGTATTTGAGGGGAAATGGGATATGGGAAATGACGAATAACAATAACTTTTCAATACTTTTGCAAACCCTACTACCAGAATCTACCACCGTCCGCATAAGAGTACAATACTTTCACATTTTTACCATTTTAAATCGAAGGCAAAACCAATAACATTGACATAGGAAACAACTGATAATGTGATACACGTCTACGTAAAGATCAACATTTGTCTTAATTCTTGCAACACTAATTGCCTAATAACAACGCTTAGCGCTGCTACCACAATCAATGATTAGCATATAACAGTCAAATTACTAAGATATAGTCATTTTAGCACAAAGGAAGCACTGATGTCAAATTTACTGATATAGTTGCTTCCTTTAATTAAGGATACCACAAAGTACTTTTTATCCCATTCTGTATGGGCTGTTTCTCTTTGCCAAAGCCTTCCCCAATTCTAACGGAAATCAAGAAAGCTTGACAATTTATCAGCATTGTATTGATATGAACTATTCAAGACATCAATTTCAGTATGTATTATACATGTAATCAAAGTTTCGATAATGAACAAATTCCAAAGAAAGTTCACAAGCAGTAAAATTAATGATGTCTTTAAAGCTTTATTTATAGTTTGTCTTACAATACGCTAAGTAACATTACAAACTTTATTATCGTTTACCATCTAAAGAATTAATATAATATATAATATATAATCAATAATACATCAGAGCTATAAAATTTCACAAAAAACCCGCAACTACAAAACATCGGAAACTATAAACAATTTGGCATAGGTTACGATGAACATTTCAACAACATTAAGAAAGTATATTACTTGACTTTATTTAAAGCTTAAATAGTTTGCTAAAATAAATAGAAGCTAATATGTTTATATATAAATACTTTTATTCGATATAATATGTATGGTTCTAGCTTAAATCTATGGGAACTAAAATTCCTACTCATATTCATATCATTCAAGAATACTTTCTTAAACTAATCAAACAAAACGTATTTGGTGTATAATTATTTGACAGTACGGTTGAGGTTCAGTACATTAAATGATCTACAACAAAATTTTTCATAACACTAAAACAGTCTCTATTTCAAATGGCTATTCGGCTACTTTCAATTTGTAACGCTAACTTCTTTTAACGCTTTCGCCAACTCATTTTTATGAGCTTTCTCCCAAAGAAACTCATATTCTCCACCGCATTTACGTAGTTTTAAGTCAAAATTTAATTTGTCCTCTCAGTTAAATACTTCAAGCAATGTAAGTACCTAGTCTATCTACTCAACAAACACAAGACCTTTGCACTCAAAGCATCTGCACACTTAATTATAAAACAACAAATCACAGAGAGTACTAGACTGACTACGGACTTCTAACTCCTCTTCAAAAATATTATTCTGATTGCATCTTCAGATTTAGTTGAACTTTTTCTGATAGTCTTTTCAATCACAATTACTACCATAACCATATTCGCATTCATAGCCATTCATTAAGTCAATTAACGCAATACTTGGCATATTTTTAGAGTCTAAAATACATTTTTTTCCTGGCGGATATACAAGTTTCCTTAAATTAGCATGATTACATGCAGACTTCTTGGATAATGATGTTTACCTGTTCATTCTAATCTTAAGTACTTGTTTGCGACAATACGAAAATACAGATACATCTACACAGTATTTGGTGTTCAGATTAATACGCACCAAATCTGTAGGGGTTTTAACCACCAGTACTATTCAAGTTTTGACATATCGATGTAAATAGTTCATAAAATAGCTACGTCTGCTTTATGATTGTTTTAGTTTATATATTTTTTGTAGATAGATACGACTACCGTTCATGACAGTCTACTACTTGATGAATGTACTTGTACATTGTAATTAGAGTAATGAGGTCAGACATGATTTACCCTTGAGTGTAGCTTCGTTGGCGAAACAAAGCGGCAATCTCTTCAGGGCTTTTACCTTTCGTTTCAGGGACCTTGAACCAAATGAACAACGAGAAGAACAGCAGAAGACTGGCAAAGATGACAAATACGTAGGGACCAAGAAGTCCTAGAAGAGGAAGGAATGACCATCCTACAGCAAAGTTGGCGGTCCAGTTTACAGCGACAGCGATGGAAGTTGCCATTGGTCGAGCACCCTGACTGAAAAGTTCTGACACCAAAAACCATGGAATAGATCCTGGACCAGAGGCGAACATGACGACAAACATGATTACCAGCACGATACTGAAATATGATATCCAACTTGCAGCGTCCTGCAAAATAAAATAGCGTAGCATTAAAAATGGCATGTTCTTATACATAACTAAGTTCTAAAAGCGCCCAAGTGCTAACCTTGAAAAGGATGCACAAAAAGAGGAGAACAACATCAATGAACATTCCGATGAATCCAAACATGAGAAGGGTTTTCCGTCCAGCTTTTTCGATAACCACCAGTGAAACAATAGTCATTAGTACATTCATGGCTCCCATACCCAAAGTTGCCAACTGAGCTGTAGATCCAATTAATCCGGCAGAACTGTTGTAAAACCCAGACAAACAAAACGATAATGACGACAATAAAATACTGTTTTTACTTATACTAAACAAGCCCTTTATATTACTATGAATTTACTCACGTGAAAATTCTTGTGGAGAAGAAAATGACTGCGTTGATTCCACTGAGTTGTTGGCCAAGCATCATCATGCAAGATATTACAAGTGGCATGCGGAGTGCTTCCGAAGTGAACATTTCCTTCAGGGTGGTCTTTGGAACGGCCTTCATTTGTTCATATTCAGCTCTCATTTCATCAAGTTCATCGTGGACTTCAATAGTTCCTCGAAACCATGTCAAGCCTAAAACAAGCACATTTTCAGGTAAAATTAAAAGTACTTGCCGATGGTATGTCTCTTTCATGAAGAATTATAGCAACATGTTTGCATTATATTTTACCTCTCTGAGCCTCGATTTCCTTTCCTTTGTTCAAGAGTGTAAACTTTGGTGATTCTGGACAAAGTGGAAGAGTGCAAACTTGGAAGATGGCAGGGATGACGGTGCAAGCCAAGAGCCATGGCCACATAGTTTGGGTTCCGAGCAGAGATCCAAGTCCCAAAATTTGACTGATTAGAATGGAAATGGTGACAACGAGTTGGTACACGGTTCCGACGGCCCCACGAAGATGGACTGGAGAGATTTCCGACAGGTACATTGGACAAAGACCGGCATTCAGACCAGAATTAATTCCAACAAAGAATCGTCCAAGAATCAGCATTTCATAGTATCCACATGGCTTTGCAAATCCTTCCAAGATCACAGCAATCAGAATGGTAACATTGTTCCACAAAAGTCCAGTTTTCCTGATGGAAGGAAAACATAGTTCATAAATGTTAGGGGCAAAAGGTTCACCATTTCGATTAATATGATCATTCATTATTGCCTCCACATTGTAATGCTAACCTTCCAAGCTTGTCAGCGATGACACTAGTCATGAAAGCTCCAACGATTCCACCAAGACAATAAATGGAAACGATCCATGACCAAATCATTGTCACATGACCTTCATTCATGTACTCTCCCCATCGCTCGTATGCCGATTCATTGACAAACTGGCTGATAAGCTATAAACAAAGGAAATACGTATTTTTAGTCATTTACAAGCAGATTTTAAATTTACTGAAAGTAAGCAATAGATGCCCTTGAAGTTCCAGTATTTTCTGAGATTAATCCTTGACCTGAGAAATACTATTTTTTTTAAACAGCTATATATACGCACCTTCATTACATAAACATAATGTTCAACTTGCTTTGATATTATATAAAGCATCTCTTACTATAGTTATTCAAAATATAGGTAATGAACTACCTACATGAACAGACACTTGAATAATTGTTAAAGACATTAGCAAGATTTTTCTTCAAATCTGCTTTTATCCAGCTACAAGTGGTACATTTTTAGTAAGTACTGCATATAAATCATGTAGTAAATCATCTAAAGAATAAATATTACCCATAATTGCTTTACGTCATTCCAAATTCAAACCGCTTACAATTAGATTAATTGATTGATTTTGTTTCAATTACGTAAAACATGATTTTAGGATTGATAAATCAAATTAGCTATAATTGTAGCAAAATTCCATTGCTCATGCCTATCCTGTTTGATTTGATGGATTATAAATTGACGAAGGGTAACCGGTTTTTTAATTTAAAACAACCGTAATTCTTCATATACATGTATGTTTGTATGGCAAACACTTTGGTAGAAAATACAACACTAAGCAAGCTGTAGATGACTTAATAATTCTATAATCTACATACCCATCTCTTTTGGTACGTACTTGAGTGATCAATATTCATTCAGGGAGCCTGGCTACAATTATTAACTGGTTCTAAAAAAAATCCGCAATAATTAATATATAAGGCTGATGGCTATAGCCACATCATATTTCGTTTGCTGGACTAAATCATTAAAAACTTATAGTGTGTTTAGCTTTCAATGACGCTTTTGCAAGATAAAATTCGTTTCATATTATTGAAACTGTATAATACTGGCAAGTATATCGCACAGATTAATTAGTGAACATTTTCACCTGTACAAAAACTTATGAGGTAGAATCCTGTATAAAAAGGTAGAATCTGCCATGAGTTTGCAACCAAGGACTGTTAAAACAATACAAAATGCAAGTTTCTATTTCCCTCCCTAATTATACATTATAATGCTAGTTTTTTTCTGTATTACTTCCTGAAAGCTAAGAATCTGGTGATGCGACCATTGTTGTTCGTATTAGACAAACCCTTCTCTGACAAATATTTTTATGATGACATTTTTGGCACTCGCTCCAGTCTGATATTTATATCACGTCAAAAGAAGCTATTTTTATGCATACATACTTTTACAGATAGCGTAATACCAGCACTTTTGGAATCCGGCATGTGATGTGACATTCAATATAATGATCAGTATGACATGACAGTCTAGCTACGCTGGGATTGTAGGAGAAAAGATAACTTTGTTTGCCGTAACTGGTGCATGCATAATCGAAATATAAACTACGTAGATATTAGTATTTGCTTTAAAATTCGAATACAGCTATGTATTTAGTACATGGATTTAGCCAATTAAGATGGGGGATTTGAAACTAGAAAGATTTTACATTTGGATAATGGAAACGAGAAAGTGCTTTGGTGGAAAAGTTTTAAACCGACACAACTCGACAAAATGCTAACGATCTTACAACCTCACTTCCGCGGAATATATATGTATTATGTCAAGGTTATCGAAATTCAAAACTGGCTTAGTGACAACAGCGTATTTGCACAGTGGGATGCGGTTGGGTTGCAATGCAGGTTACAGAAGGATGTTAGGGACAAATGCTTTCTTTTACAAAAATGCAGTTGATACTGTTACCCCTACTGTCTGTCTCTTTGTATTTTTCTGGTCACGGAAATGCATGAGAATTGAAAGCTTTTAAAGAGACTAATCTATAATTACTCTGTCTTGAAGCATGCTTGGCTTTGTGTAAACTGTCTATGACGTACTAAAATAACCTAGAAAGGTCAAAGTCAATTTACCGTGCACTAAAATTTCATAGTTTTTTCTTCAGAAAACCGTGTCTACTAAGATAAGAAGTTGGCGTTTGCATTTTTAAAGTTTCATTCACACTATTTTTTGGAGACAACAAACCAATGTAACATAATGTTACATAAATATAGCTGTATAGTACACTTTATGTTCGCAGTAGGGTCGTCTTGGAACAATTCGAAAGATGGCAGCAAATGTTATAGAAAAGCAGAGCTGTTACAAGTTTAAATAACATGAAAAAATATGCATAGTAGTAAACTTTCTTTCGATTCCTTACCTCTTGAGGAGCATTGAGAACACCAGTATTGTATCCATGTTGGAAAGCAGATCCAAAAGCTGCAGCTGCAATGGCCAATGCAAGTCTTGCATTAAGACCCTGAAAAGGTTAAATCAGCATAGATTAATTCTATTGTTTGCAGTTTAAATTTGCAGAAATGTGTCTAGTCATTCGAAGTAAAAAATAAAATTGAAGAAAAAAATGAGTCATTATTATATGCATTCATAACCAAATGCTTTGTTTATACTGAAGCTACTTGATGTGCATATTTGTTTGGCCAAGGTTGCATTAGTTTTTATTATCATCAAAGCCGTCGACTTTGTAATTTATTATCACGTAGGCGGCTGTTGCACTATCAACACTTTCCTACCATAAGAATATTAATAATGATCAAGATCTTTATTATGACGTAAGCATTCCTGATAACTAAAGGAGTTAATTAGAAATAAAAGTGTACCTGCCTGAATTCATAATTATCTATCCGTTTAGTATGGTCAGTTAATGCGTCCTAAGAGTTCTACATAACGTATTAATACTATGTCGAATCGGTACATATCGAAACAGGTATGTTTAACATTGTTTCCATTTTGATGTAGCTGAAACAATGCCGAATATATTTAAGAGTTATAGGTTATATAGATGTTATATAAATTATGCTGTCTAATGGTCAACAAAAGACAAGGATTGTCTTTTCCAGCAATCTAATAATAGATTTATATGTGCAAAATGAAGCATGGGAATACTACTTGTAAATGTATTTCATCCGTAGATATAGTTAAAGGTAATTTTTTACAAAAAAGAATGTATAAATTGCATTCTTTTATGATACTTATTGTAACAACGAAAAAATATGTACATATAATCGTATGCTCTGACGTAACCTTTGGAATCTTTTTATTTCAGTAAATTGGTTACCTTTTCAACTACCAGCATGTCCTTTCAAGGATAACCAGATTCCGATTTCAATTTGAAGTATTGAAACAATAAATAAAAGATTTTACGACCGTCCGACGCCTTTCCCTTTTCTAATTGTATCCATTTAATTGAAAGCTTACTGGTAAGCAGATTTTTGATTCGGCGATTCTTAAGTCAAAATTCGGCACTCATATTTCGTTACATTTGACGTATAATCCGGTTTTACAAAAGATCAGATTACTTTCAAATTTTAAAGTAATTATCAAATACCGATGTACTGTAACTCTTTGAGATAACAATTATTCTCTTTACGTCACGTCATGTAAAATGGAAAAAGAAAGAATCCTTGAATTGTAAGCATTGATGGAAGAGAAGGGAGGAAAACTAATTGTACTACCTGCGCACAATTGTATAGCAAAAATCCACCGCAAAATTAATCAGACAAGCAATGCCAACCAAACCTACGAAAACTCCTTCGGCCCAACCTCATGTTTCCGAAAGCTGATTGGATGCAGAGCCAACTATTAATGTCAATTGCTTATACTATATAATCTACTTTTTTGCTAGCAGTTGGTAGAAATAAAGTATCAACAAAATTCAGATGATATATTAAACAACACAATGTTCAATGTATATATGTACGTCATTGCATGATGCAAACCTTTGCCCAATATTGTTTTAACTCAGGTAACAATACTATTGAATGCTTTTCATGTGAAATTGGACATTTTGTAGGTATGCCTAAAATCAACACTTTACAAATTTGCTTTGCCATGATAAGATTACTCCTTAGTATACCATAAACTGTGTATATAATCGCAGCTTGACATGTACGAGGCAGAAAAAAAATACTTAAATAAATAAGCTACCACCACCAAATTCACTAGTGTCGACCCCTTAAAATCATTTTAATGATGAGGTCAGCTTATGAAATAATATTTAATCATTTGATCTCATACCGCTCGTTGGATGAATGGCATCTTGAAAGTATTCCCTCTGAAATGTAAGAGCTAAAGCTACAGGTATCCTGCAAGAATTGCAGTTTGGAAGAGAGTATATTATTTTGTTTAAAGAATACCACTCACTAAGCACTAATCACACCAAAAATTGAACTGATGTTTATAAATGTCTTTGATATATTCGTATCTTTGCTAAATAACAGTAGACTACGAAAAACTAAGAAATTAGTTTACGGCAAATGGCAACTTGAAATGACGTATTTAGCTCTAAATATAATACTGTTTTCATATGCATGGAAAATGTCGTTTTCTGCCTTTTTAATATTTTAAAATAGTCAGAGTAATAATTACATAATATACTACATTTGGTTCTAACTGACTTAAAATGGAATCAGAGTTCACTGTCAACTTCAGAGACAAAGTGCTTGCTGTGTATAAGCTTATAAAGTGAAACTGCACATCTATGACAAACGGCTAGCAATCGGGTTAAGAGAGTAAAAATGCGGTGAAGATTTACGTCAATTTGAATCAGATTTAAGTTCAGTATAAAAGTGTAGATTCTATGAAAACTGATGACGAGAGGTTACCTTTTGTTTAAAAGTAAACATAGGTTTTACATTTCCAAATGTATCAGCGACCATACATGGAAGCTTTTCCTGAATAATCATATTACTAGTAAATGCCAATATAAGTCATAGTCGTTCGTAAGTCGGCTTCAGATATACCCGAAGTGTATATGAATGTCAAGTAGGATTCCCTGTTATTTTGCATTTGTATACAAATAAGCTGCATGCGTGAGCATAATCACAATTTTTGCAATAGAAGTGGAAACAGAGCATGATGCAACATTCAATTCAATCGAACAACGAAGTAACGGAAAGAATAAAAGGAACATTGTACTGCTACTGATGATATCATCAACGGCAGCCAGATGCACGTAACGGCTAGCCAACGAAAGTACTTTCTCGCAGAAAGGGGGCTTGGTTTCAGTGTGCGACACACCACCATTTGGACGCTTGTCATTGGCTGTTGCAGAAGGCGTTATATAAATACTTTTTGGCTGAATTCCAAATTTAATGTGTACATATAAAATCTTTAGGAGGACAAACATTCTACTCTTATATTTTCCTGTCTACAATAACGCAGTTTTGTATGCACAATATGTACACAATTTACAATGGAACATTTTATTTGCAAATATCTTAGCTTAGCTCATTTCCTTTACAACTAGGTTTCATGCTGTGTCAATGATGTGTTAGCATTTTCATAAAGTTTTTATCGACATCTCTTCGTCTTTGTATTGATGAGCACTACGTGACTGCAGTATAATTGCCCAAAGCTTAGTATTAATATAATAATGTATGCTACTACGTAGGTCTCCCAACTGTGAATTGCACCATGCACCAAGTTTGTATAAAGGTTATTCAACGCATAGTCTTGCTTAGTCTCGCATTCTTTGCATCCCGATTGACTAAATAAGATAATAGGATACCACAATGCTGGAATTTGCCATCATCCCCACAATTCATTCATATTCACGGGAAGTCATGTGGCTACAATGTCTCAAACGTTTGTCGACTTTTCCGTGGGTCATTGTAATTCTTTGAACTAAAGAATAATGCGCAATACAGTCTACCCTCCAAATTATTAATACACACGTAAACGTGATAAAAACAAGGCCTCTGTGGAACTTATAGTAGACAGGAAGACCAGGAAGTAGTACGTATTAATAATGATATGATGGCGTAGACTGACTGGCCCAGAAGAATGGAGCTAGGTCAACGATTTATTAAATTTGCATATTGAGTGGTTTGTTTAAATGATCATTGACCAAACATTTTTCACGCTTTGATACAATATTGAACTTGCACATTTACATGACTAGACATCCTATTATTTTCTGTTTCTAAGTAACAAGTACTTCCTTTCGTTAGTCCATGATGGACGGCCTGTCATTAAATGATGGAATTTTAGTATGGTGTTCGGTAGATGATAAAAAAACACGGGTAGCTGTGTTATCATTCATTCACAAAAAATGTGCTGTTAAGATGTAAATTATTCTGATGGCATATATTTCACTACAGTTGCAAATAGCAGACTTTTAATGTTTACTAACAACATCAGACATTAAACCTATATTAATTATTTGCTGTAAAATAAAGTAAAAAAGCATTTAGCAATATTGAATATTAACTAGTTCCAGTTCGAATTGTCTTGATTTCAATGAATAAAATCGTCTAAACTTGTAAACCTATAAATATCATGCATATTTATAATATAATACATAATGTTTGCCTTTTATCGACGGATTCAGAGATTGGTAATTTGTTTTTGATACATTATTGTCATTATCACTGCTCAATGCAATTTAAATACACTGTCATGGATATATGGGTAGGAGTCAACGGCAACGATTAATCGTCGATTAACATCTACTTTGAGATTAATCGTTCCATTTTAGCCTCTCAAAAGTATATGAATTTTAAAATAACCGATTATTTTTTGTACTTGACTACTAGTAAGTTTTATGTTAAAATCTTGCTATGGAATAAAACTATTTAAAATTGATCTGAATTTGATTTTGTCGATTAGCAACTACCAAATTCTAAATACATACACACAATAAATGGACACAGATGCGGGAGGTATACATAATGTGGTTTGTAATGTTAATTTTCCAAATGCATTTCCATACACAAGGTTGAAAGTGCCACTAATTTCTCATGTAAATCATTTTGTTCCACTTCCTCCCTAACATCGACATGAGCCATTAACCGAAACTAATTTGAGGATTTTAATGTGTAAAGTCACAAGGTTTCAAGCTGAATTTTTCATTAAAAATTCACAGAGTCATGAAAAAACGTCTGAAAATTTTGCTTTCGTCACGTATAGTATTATAATAATGCTTGCTTACACTTATTAAAACAAACCAACTTATATGTGATTAATACCCTTTCAGGAATGTTTAATGTAGGACCATGACGTGATGATATATGCACCATATGAATTTGTATACCTAGATGTTATGCTGCATAGTCAATTGTGTTCCAATTTGCTAATGATCCAAAAAATCCAATAAATATTTCATAATTCATTCACGAGATTACTGTAATTAGCGAGTATGTGGCAAATATGTGAATCTTGAGAAACTTATTATTAATAACCATGGCAGTTTACCTTTCACTTGCCAAACATTATAGGTATGTTTGTTTTAATGTGGGAAATTTGTAAACGAACTGTAAAGTAGCTTTTTTACGAAAAATGCGTTCATGATGGATCTTTAATGAAAGGATTTTAGTACCGTACATGTTGCTCTCCAGGAGTTCGTAACAGTGGTTGCCTTTCATCCTCCTGAGCTTCCTCAATAGCGGACATTGGACCCTCTTGTTTTAGAAAGGGTGATAATGGTATAATATGTTTCTAATTTTACACACTGCAACCATGCATTGTGCTAGATTTGTCTGGACTAAAGCCAGATTTAACTTTTAATTGTCGTTGCTTGCTATGTCCAGTTTTCTCAGACGCAAAGCTTTTCTCCAGACATGATGCAAAGTATTTTTATATTCACACGATAACAGTTAAGTTATGTATGTTGTATGCACAAAACCCCAAAAATAAACTTGCTGCTATCGACTTAAAGATGTGAGATGTATCTTCCGCTACATTACACTGATCAGGAGCACTGTCACTGATAAAAGCCAAACTACCATATGATTAAGATGAAGACAAGTGGGAGTATTTTTTCTAACTTTGTTAGGCGCTACTTCACAGAGAAAACATTCAAATCTATGATGATCATAAATGGGTTGAAGTTTTCATGCGTATGCTTAACTTTTAGTATGTTTTTTCTGTACAGTATGAACTACTGTTGTTGCTGGTTGTGAACAAAGATACCTGTCATGTTTTTACAAAGTATATATACTGAATGAATTTTAGAGTGAACTTAAACAGACATTTTGGGAGTGCATAAGAAAATAATTTCTTGTTATATGGTCATACCAAGTCTCACTGACTTGTCATGCTATTGATCAGTTAAAGCATTATGCCATTCAGTTTTACATTGATATTTAATGTTTATACCTAGTTTCATTTTCTAACTGAATTATGTAGTAATAATTAGTATGATATATGTGTAATATATGCGTGCATGTGATAAAGAGCCTTCTTCTATTCCATCTTCCAGCTTGATGACTTACTGAGTCACCACCCAGTCGTACCTCTTTCACTTTTTTATAATTCATTCCACTTATGAACTTTGCTCACATATAAAGTTTTACCTCATTAATACTCTTTACTAGACATCGACACCCGTCACCAACAAAACTAATCACGTGAATGACGTGTTTAAGACATATTATTGGCATATGAAAATGTATGTCCTATGATACGTTGGAACATCTCGCTTACAGATTACAGGTATGCAGTAATAGTATACACCACCTTGCGTGACAAAGTCTATTTGAATAATCCATAAATTTAAATATGTTTATTGTTTAAACTAAAGATTATTGGAATATATCTCTGTATTCTCAACTTTAAAAAAACATCAAAATGTTCGTTTTCTTTTTACATATAAATAATCATTTAAATTTTACTATGTGTATTAAAATATTGAGCTTTATAAGTGAAACTGCTCAATCAGTTATTGCATCAAATCTAGAAAAATTCAGTTTTTAGTTGCAGTTAAACACTCTCACTCTTACCGCTTTAGAATGTTTTTAAATGTTTTGCTGCTAGTTTTGAAAAGATCAGCTTGAAAAATCTAAAATGCATAATTGAAAACGGAAACATTAAGTTAGTCTTTTGAAGTAGTCTTTACTCTTAGCTAATCGGCTAATGTCATCCTGAATATTGTTAGTTTTAACTTAGTATAAAAATATCAAAGCTTAAAACATACATGTAACTGTTTTTTAATGTTGAATTCAAATGCTGACATTGTCATACCTATCATCAAGGCATTTACTTTCAGTATGCTAAAGTCATGTTTCCCATTCGTTTATAAATTGCAGTTTACTTGACATCTGACATTGCTATGACTCTCTATATGAACGATGAAATAACAAAGCATAATATGCGTTTTCATCTTAAAGATCATGAAATTGAAGCAAGTTATTTTTTTCAAATTTCTTTCTAATCTCTATGTCTACGCATTTATCTAAGAAAGAATTGTTGTGATTTGATTTAAATATTACCTGTCGCATAAATGAACGAGAATTTCAAGTGTCAAGTGTGACATGCAATTGCCAAAGTGTAACATGCAAATCAAAAACTGAAGACATTTTCCCGTTCAGCAGTTTAGATTTAACACTCTTTTTTGTTCTTCAATTCCAAATAATGCCAGACATAAAATAAAATGTATTTTAATCGTCAAATTTATATGTAATATGTAAAAATGTAAGCTGTAATAACAAATGATAGACACAAGTTTAGCCTTCACTCCACACTGTGATTGTTTGATGGATGGGTGTCAATACGCGGATTTTGAATCTTGGCATGTTTGAGTATAAATCATCGTGTTCCTATCTTAGTCACGTTGGTTTTCAAAACTATGAATGCAATTCAATTGAAGCTCTCAAACGATAAATGACAGAATTTTTTTGGAATGAATACCTTTAAAGCATCATTAATCAGTATTTAAAATTCAGACAGCATGATGTATGAGACAAAATAAAGCAAATAGTTTGTAATTAATAATTTTGGATAAAATTAACATACCGGTACTCTCTTTACGACCATGATGCCTTAAAATCTTCAGAGCGTCACAAAAGCACTACTGTTTAGAAGGAACTTTATATAGTTTTTTCAATGAACAAATGTCCAAAGAGATAGTGCGCAGGGTTCTTTTTGCGTACTTGGTTTTGTTTGCACTAGTAAAACTGGAACAAATGTCTTTTGGTTGATCTCTTTTAATATATATTTATATATAAATATTAACACTTATCAAATCAAGGGGATGTTAACAGAATATCTTGGAAAGCTTTTACTTGTATTTGATTATTGTTGTATTCTTTGCCAAATGTTTCCGAAATAGATAACTGTCTATGATATGGTGTGCTGTTACATAATTTATTTTATCTTCTGCTTTTGGACTGACTGATTATATATATTTGCTTAATTTCTCTTCGAATGTTACAGTACGACAAATTTATCTATCCCTTATAATTATCAAAAAATAATAATACCATGAATAATTTGCCGTTCAGTAAATAGCTACTATAATAAAACCCTAAAAATAAAATAATGTGCTGGTAAAAGATTGAGATTTTGAACTGTTCTATGAATATTTAAAATAATTTTTTTGGTATTCTCTGTGTAATGAATGCAGAGACGCCAAAAGGAACGGTTGGTTTGTCAAATCAATTCCTAACCTTGAGTTCAGTTCAGAAACTCTCATTCCGAGAGACTAGCCGCTGTATATCGGTTTTCATGCTACTTATATCGAGCAAACGATATTAGGTAGTTGCATTTGATCACACACAGGTTTAAGAAAAGAACATATCGCATCCGTATAGAAATTCTTACACTTTTTGCAGAACATATAAAGATATATCAAACCGCCAGCGTCCATGCTCCACACATATAACAAATTATCTATATTTGAGTGCGACGAGGGAAGCATACAAGAAATTTTAAAGGTGTATATAATGAATTCTTGCAAAGTATATAGTTATCCATTGCGTTAGACATGTTGCGATATAATTTGTATTAACTTTATTGAATAAGTCAAGAATGATGGTAAACTATGTACACCCACTATTTATTATCCTACGTGCATGTGCACGAACTATACTTTTTCATAAAAGGTTTTGTCATTTTAGTTAATGCTTATGTCCGCGTGGTCTGTTTTGTAGGAACTGCGCTGTAATTATTGAATATTATCGAGTTTTTGGCAAATTGAGCTCACAATTAGCATTAGCTTTTTTGTATAGCAATAGTACAGCATATTATATATACACATATATCGAAAGGCACATGGTTGACTATGCAGCATAGTCTATACTTCTCCAGCGTCATTCCAAGTTGATGATTCTAATGTGCTAATTAAGTTTTACAGTATACCTACATGTAATAATTTAAAACTACAGAATATGGTATCAAATGGTATTTGAATGTGAAACATGTGCGTTGTAAGTAATAATTGTAAAAAATGATTATGGCTGTCAACTACAGTATGACCACCATGAACTTTCGTTTTATACAAATTACATCAAATTGGATATTTCCAGTTTTGCAATTATTCATGTAAAACACCTGAAGAAGTCAAGAACTTTTCCGCCAGCCTTTGCTTGGAGTTCGTCCGCACTTATTCATTGAACTGTATGGGGTAAACGTTTTGACCGAGTTTTACTATAGTAAAATGTTGGATTTTAAAACATCACAAGCTGGGTGCTAAGAAAAAGGAGATGACAAGTATGGGTTAAAGGTGAGTCATTAGGTTTGTATCGAGATATGAACCAATCAACCTTTCACGCATTAATAAAATGCAGGCACCAAGTTTCAAAGATGAGCTACACACGCGGGAACCCATGCACTTTGTCATGCGGTCAATGTGATAGTTTGAAATGGAAATCTAATCAGACCAGAATAGCCATAATTTCTAATGATTAAAAGACATATCATACGACATGTATAATTAAAAACCTATGACCCTGTATTTTTTGGGAATCATGATTGAGATGCATGCATGGCAAGTAAGTGCTTTCGTGCTGAAAAATGTATGATATAATATGATATTTTATACATAAAAATACAAAAAATATGTTATAATGTACTATAAGTATTCTGCACTCCATTCGTACTTGTAACATCTGTAAATGCTTATGGCGATGAAAGATTGATATGCGGATTTTGATTATTCTTAGAAAAGAAGTTCACTGAAATGCCGTACTATGCCTACTATGCGTGCTTTTACATTTTAACACGTTTTAAGGAAAAATTAAATCTTAATTTCTCTTTATATGCCTGCTGTTGTCCACTGCTACTGTGACTGCGATCATTGCAGGTCAATAGCTAACAATACTTACACGTATATGGAATATGGACGTTATAAGATGTCGCCTGGGGATTCATTTATTGAAATATTTTTAAATATAAAATTAACGTTAAAATCAGAATGCTAAAATTTAAACATTTGCCCATAAAATTTATAAATGACATTTGTTGGGAAGCAATAGCTTTCTTCTGGTACCAAACTTGCTGAAAGAGGAGATTTCATTGCAGGGAAAAATGGTTCAGGGATTTCATACTTTAGCAGCTCTACTGATCAATTTTTTCCGAAATGACATTAGCAATCGCCCGTGCGTAGTATTGTTTTTAAAGCTTATGCGATTTAAACCAAACAATTTTCTTTTTCAAAACGGACATCAAATGCTTACATTTTAGGAAGAAAAAAACATTGGGATTTGCAATGTTAATTTTATATTAATTATAAAAAATATATAAACAACATCTTTTTGTCAACTTACCTTTGATTTTTCACCATTGGATGGTGGATTGATAGGATTATTTTCCTTGAGAGCATGAATAGATTCATAACAAAAATATTGTAAGATATATTAAGGGCTAGATTAATCAGGAGAATAAATTCAGCACAAATGAACGTTCAAAGCAAATATAGCAAGCATCGTTCACAGTAAACATACTAGCATTCAATTTATAGAAACAAAATGAAGGCTTAATTTTTTGTATATAAAGAACTTTGTATCGATACAAAACCGATACAAATAAATCTATTTTTCTGTTCATAATAATAGAACAATGAGACTTGAAAAATGAGATACGTAACAAAAATTGCCAGGAGAGTAAACGATGCAAACATGCACTAATGAATATTTACTTTACATAATAATATTGTTAATGTATATTCTATATCATATGTCAAATTCTAACATCTCTCTCGTACAAATCAAATGAGATATCATCATGATGACAGATAATCTTGTTCAGAAGATTGATGGACCGTTGTGAAGTCGAAGTGCACATATTTACTCACATATGAAAGCAAACATCGGTGCTCTTGGCAGCTGAATATAGTGATTAATCCTATGAATACTGCAATCTATTCATTTTTACTTAAAATAATTGAGCTTCTAATGAATAAATAAATACGATTACATTATTTGCAATACCCCTTTATCAGCAAATGGTTTTGGGCAATGACAGTTTAACACAAGGGAATATTTTTCCTGTATGTATGACTTAGATACTCAATTATCTAATAAAAATACTCTCTTCAAAAATTATTATTGTTTTATGTAATTTGACTTTATATAGAATTACAAATTACAATATTTGCAAGTAGATAAATTGTCAAAATTCAGTTTGGGGAATTTATATTCTGCAGATAAATGTGCTAAATTGGAAATTGGAAACAGCATGAATGAAACTGAAAATCAATGAATCTTATTTAATTTCGATCAAACAATGAAACTTGTATTGACAAGCAGTCTGTCTCTTATGGGCATTACAAATACAAAGGCGCAACACAAGCGTGGCAAGCTAACACTAATATTTCTTATTTTTAACTTTGATCCTACTTCCTAACATATTATTCTACATTCACAACGAGATGATAAGAAATGGAACAAGAAATTGGGGGAAACACACTTCACATGAACGGGTTTTGAGTGTTTCTGATACAAGCTATTCGCTATTCTTAACTTTGGGAATGATAAGAGACTTGTGGAATAAAATAATTTTCCAAGTAATAATAAATGCAAAGTGTTATTTTCTTGGTATTTTGCCTTAATATAATTTTGAAATATTGGATACTGCTTGGACAGTTAACATGCTTAAGAACTAAAGTATATAGAACATTTTTCTTTCATGCAAACCTAACACATTGCCCCTAACTGTACATTTTACATAAAGCCTATAAATTACAAATTTCTACAAGCGTCTTAATGAACAATACATTGTCATCTTTAAAAAATATATATAACTGAAATATTCAAGCAAAAACAGAGCTAATTAATTAGCATTGAAAGTTTAGCAAATTAAATATGACATCCAATACATTAAAACATCCGATATTGATACTAACCTGCTGATTTCCTTCGTCGCTCTTCACATACAAATTTTGATTGAAAGCAGCAGTGACAGAATTAGTTCATAAATTTAATTTCTTTTTTGAAAAATAAAACTATCATTTTTTGCATTATGTCAAACTAAAGTAAAAATGGGCTAACAATGGATGGCCAAGTGAAAGTGTTTGAACAACTTACCGACATTTTTTACTAAACCAGTAAAAAATGTTGCTTTGTGGCTATCCAACTCTCAAAGTACTGAAAACAAACACTGAATCAACTTTTTCTAGTTCCACATCCAGTTAAAACTCACGAACGTTTTGTGCCGTTAATGTTTTTACTGATTTGTGCGTTTGTGCGTAAAATCTTTGGATCGATAAATATACTTTCAGTGACTTTTTTTGCATGTATTTCTTTTAAATTAAGCCCTACATTAGCTTAGCTTAGCAAAAAATACTTAAATATTTCCTGCGTACGGATGATGAAAAGTACTTTTAAAGGATAGAAGAGATTCAATGTATTTTTGAAATGAGATTCTATGAAATGTGTACTGAAATAGTGCTTTCCAGTTCTTTTACAACAGAATTACCTGGTAAACATTTTCATAAATGCTACTTTCACTTCATCGTGAACGGTAGAGAAAATAATACTAACAAAAATCTTTTTGACGAAGCAAGCGCTTTCATCAAATTAGTGGAACAGCTTTTTCCAACATGAGAAAACCCGTGACGAAAGTAATACCCTATATAGCATAATCTTCCAATATCGTACTGCCTACGCACTACATATAAAGCCAAAATATTCCAAAATGCCTGTACGAGATTTTCCAGGCATCCTTATTGTACTTGAAGGCGGAAAGGTTGCAATATTTTGGCAAGACCCACTAATGTCCACATATACACTGGAGGTATAGTGAAAAGGTAGAAGAGAAAACAAGGCCAAATACATACATCCGAAAGCTTTCTTTCCAGTCATCGTCAGATACAGCAGCAACCAAACACAAAGCGTTCGCTCCATTCTAGCATTTTAGCATTCTACTATTTCCGGCGAGCGAATTTACTACGTCGTTTTTACTACATAGTTTTAGCTACATAGCAAACTGACGTACTCATCAAACAGAATAAAATTCAGTCACGAGGTGGATCAATATAACCAGGAATTGCGTTTTGTTTTCATATTACATCATTGAATAGCTGTGCCTTATATTGGCCTTTTCTCTTTCATAATGTAAGAATATGTGAAAGTCGTGGGATGTGACTTACAGGTAGTTTATTGGACTACAACGTTAATGCTGTTGTGGCTTTGGTATACTATTCGCCACCGACATGAGTTCGTTTTCTTTAGGCTATAGTTTTTATTTATATGTTTCTGCGGGGGTGTGGTGGATGGTGGATTCTTAGAATGCGTAAAAACACTTCCATATTCACCGGCTTAGGCAGAGAGGAGAAATTTTGAACTGGATTACTGGATGGAGATTTAAGCTGCAACGTAGTTTTATTAAGCTTTTATACTTTCATCTCGATGATACTGTTTTAATTTAAAAGCATTGACCATAATGTTAAATCGTATAGTAATGCATTTAAATCCTCCGAACAACCAGTTTCAAGGTTTGTGGCATATTAATAATAGGTATTTCAATGAGTAAAGAAATCTCTAGAAGATGCTAGTGAAATAAGAAACAAATACTTACAGTAAATATCATTAAGATGTACTGAATTAGGCATTCACATAATTGGTCATTCAACTAATTGGCTTTTTGCTTAATTCGCAAAACGAGCAGTGTTAGTTGCGTTGCAGAAATGTTAAAAATGGGCAATTAACGATGCCAAAATTGATCGACTTGGCTTGTGGTTCATCCACATCCAATGCATGTATTTTATTGTGATGATACCCCTCAACTGATCGACGACTGATCCTAGATGGATTCTTCCACGTTGCATGACTTTTGTTCTAGTTTGTCTCTTCTCTTTATGTGTAATGTCTGAACGTGGTCTTCTCCCCTACCTTCTCTAGCAATGCTACCATTGGATGAAAACTGAGGCGGAGCATTCGGCTGTTAGATCGGAAGAAAGTCATGCACTCAGATTCATGTGCCAAATTTTGTGACGTAAAGGACCGAGTGACGCCAACCAAGCCGCGATCTTACCCTTTACCAACTGCGACATTTAGGTTTAAAGCATAAAATCCCATGCACACTTTTGACTTTATTCCTGTGCTAACAAAGCAGTTATACGTAATTATGTATATTTTAGGGAACATTAAGTATATCAAAAAATCAAAATGTGATGTGTATGCGAGTACAATGAAGCATAATATAATGCTTTAGATGACTACAAGAAAACTTTACATGTAATATAAGCCAAACATGCAAAGATTCTTTGCCAAAATTATTACATATTTTCATAAGCACATGCTAAAAAAGCTGGCTTAAATTGAAACAAAACTCAAAGACCTTTTTCGCTTAAGTCAGCTAAAATTATTTTTCACCATCTTCATAAGGCAGACGACATGCGAAACATCATTTCAATTTCCTGCAAGTAGACCGCTGAGATTATTTTTATGGGGTTTTTATGAGTTCTATCCCGCTACAATCAAATGAATATGATTACTTTTACGTTGGGGTGGTGATAATAAGTGGTTATTACTAGAACATTAAATCCAAATGAGGCAGTAGTACTAATGTGCGATGAGACAAAGAATACAAGATGTTTTTGTTTTTGAGATGACTATTCAAATATGATTTTATGATTATCTTTCATCATGGCAAGGTTTTCATAATCGCATTATTTTCATGTTACTTCAATTATTAAATGATATTGTCAAATGTCGGGATGTACAACGGATTTGCAAGATGTAATTGAATCCTTCAACTATCAAGAAGGTTTCTATGAAACTGTTAAGGTAGTAAGATCTTTCGAATTCATTGTAGTTTGGTATTTAAAACGATGACAATAAAGACCAATGCCAATTAATAGTTAATCCTACGGAAAATAAATGTTACCATAAATGTTAGATATTTGTTGGTCTCCATTAGACAGCTTTTTTGTATCGTTATTATCGTTAAACATAGTTCGTGTTTTTAATATTTTAAAGCTAACACTTGAAAATCATGTACTTTGATGCATTGAGAACCAGCTAGAACTGGAAGAAAATACCATCCTCAAACTTCAGCCAATGCTATGCATGAAAAATGCTTTCTATGAGTCGACGGTCGACACTCCTTCCCTTTCTCTAACACTACCACATATGATGCCGTTTTGCGATTTTGTTCGTCAAGTAAACTAAGCCAAGTGTTATGTTGAGCGTTGAGCATTACATTTGCACAATGACATGTTTCTTGCATGATATGACTCTCAAAAAGTGCTTATCATATATTTTTGATGAATTTATGCCGCATGCATTTATGCATTTAGTTTTATTAAGTTGGCTGAATGTTGGCTATTGGTTGGTATGCTATGTCGTACGATAAAACTCAATACGGATTTTTTGGCAGCAAAAATCAAAGATGCACTTCTTCAATATATTTTCTCATAAATTACTGCCCACACACAGAATACTTTATCAGTTCACGGTAACTGAAAATCGAATGTCTTTCAAATATTATTAACCGCGGCAATGAATGTTTTCGGTCATAGGCATACGCACAATGTTGTGTCACAAATAGTGAAGGCAATATCATTGTATTTTTTTGTTCTAATTGGCGTGGTCTTTGTATTCAAACGCATGGGTTTAGTATTTTCCCAAAAATTTAACTTTAGCACTTATTGTTGCAATAACTGTAGAAAATTTAAATTTTTGCTATAGACTGAGCGTGGGTGGTTAAAACGGGAATCGGTAAGTTTACTTTAGAATAGGTTTAATAGAATTTGGGTTCGTCGTTATCATGTAAAACCTAATAAAATTTTCGATGCAGAGATCTTGATCACGCAATATTCATGGTATTCATTTAAGTATTTTAACAATCATTTAGTACTGGATTTAATTTGTAAAAAAATCAGCTTACTGAAGGCCTTGTAGTCTGGCCTCTGTGGTAAATTGGGTAGGTATCGTCTCTAGTAAAATCAGAGGATGAAGAAGCATTGGACATAAACCCATGTTTCTCTGGAACGTCCAGAAACCGTATCGTTTGAGCACCCTCGTCTCCTCTATTCAAAGCTCTCAATTCATCTCCTGGCCTTTCCGGAGAAAAGTCTCGTTCCATCTTTTGCATTTCTCCTACACTCAACACTCGGTCTCTTCTTTATAATATGAAGCACCGATGTATCAAGAAAGAACAAAGTGTCCGCAACAGTTTGTCAGTTCCTGCCACAGGGACTATTGCATTCACTGAATTTGGTCAATTTTACAATTTCTGCTGAAAACGCTTCTGAAAAATCTGAAAATAATGTGAGGAGACAATCTTTTATGAAGTCGACACCAGACACGGGGGAATATGAATGTTAATTTTTATGATTAATCTGTCCCTTTCCGTAAGGCACAATGGAATGCAGCACATGTAATGTAAAGTTACTCTTTTTGCAATGAATGATTGTAATTTTCTTTATAAGGCACTTAGCACGGATCAACGTGTTTTGTACAAAAAAAGGTTTAAACTGATTATGCAATTTCCAATGAGATATAAGTAATATAACTCAGAAATCTTTAGTAGTTTTTGTTTTAATCGATCTGATGATTTCTCCTCGGAAGGTGATGAACAAGTAAACAATAATTTCTCGGAGTTTAGTGTACTACATAAAGCATTTCCATCTATTTGCAATTGTACCAGTAATGAAAAGCACATGATGTACCGACGCATGTCTTGGCACCATCCGGGCACCATACGTATACGTTCCAAAAATATATAATTCAACTGCACCAGACCTCCTTGTGATGGCTCGCGAGTAGTTATTTCGAATTTGCTGATTTGCTCATTTTGTGGCTTGGTTCACCTTGGCTTTGACTGACGCGAAATCGGAGGAATTTTGGAGTTCGGACATCGTTCGGGATGCATACACGCCGGCCCTCAATGAAACGTCATATATGTATGCGGTGCTACAATTGGTGATTCAATAAGGCAGTAGTGAAATTTTTCTACTTTCTTTTATAATCTTGAACAAACCATTTTTGTAGCATCTATAACATGTATTATGATGATGAGTGACGGTTATATTATGGTGACGGTGGGTACGTGATGAATTTAAATATATCGCTTGGCATTTGTTCAGCTTTGCAAACTTCATCGACTAAAGTATAGATACATGCTTTGTTTTTTATTTAAATAATATGAATTTTGGTATTACAACTTATTACGTAACTGTGATTTCAGTAGGCTTCTTTAATAAGCAATCCATACCTTCTAAAAACTATTAAGCATCCACAATGGTTGCAGTCAAAATCATACTTTTCATCTTCCTCATTTTTCATTTGCAATCAGAAAAAATGTTTTAGCTTGGAAGAGCTTTCATTTATCTTCGCTTTGAGTTTGAATATTCAGTTAGCAAGCAATGTTTCGGCATTAGTAATTTGGCACGTTGGCCAAAACAGTTAGCATCATCAAACCATTTTTGTTGATTGAAAGATGTTACAAAGTGAAAGCCCCTTCAAGTACGAAAAAATGAGTCACTCTCACCAAGGCCGGGCATTGAAAGTATTAAACAATATCAGTGCAAACGGGGAATTACCTAACGTCTTAGGTAAATATATAGCAAACTTGTATTCCTGCATATTATATGCATCTGGGACTGCGTATTCACTTCCAGAAGTGTATGATTAGTATGATATATGGGAAAAACTATGCAGCTGCAGATATGTTCATCGATAATACACGATACTGCTTAAACTGCCAAGATGCAATAATAGTAGTTATGGAGTTACGCTGTTCTTCCAATTAAAAGTTAAATAAGCATATTGAGGTGACACAGACAATTTTGAGCCGTACATTCCACTTTAATTTCGTTTCACATCTTATTACATCAAATCAGGCGATTTTGACAATTTTACGTTTTGACTACGTAGAAACACTGACAATACAATGTAAAGTTAGCAGAATGCAACGGCATTTTTATTTTAAAAGATGTAAACCACAAAATCCAGCGACAACTGCTTACAACTTCAGCTTTGTTCTCCTCCAGTGACGCCGCTTGGCATTGTACCTAAAATATCGACAATTAGTTAACTATAGAGTAAGTCCAATCGTCGTTATAGCAATAATTATGCTGTTGTAAATGCTTGTTTCCGTCGTGGTTAACATATTAATATAACTGACCTAATGGTATTCCCCGTTCTCATACGGATCCACTGAGGAATGGGTCGGTTTTGGTTCATCTTTTTAGCAAGCTTTCGCTTAATCCTTACCGTCTTGTGGGCAGACTGAAAATAATGTCACATCAATATCATTATCTACTGACCTACATGTCACTTCACTTAAAACTCATTTGTAATAGCAACTAAATTAAAGTTAGTCTGAATGGATTTACGCTTGCTTTCGTTAACAAAGGGAAACTAAATTATATAATAATTCAACAAACCAGCCCTTCACTTACCATTTTGGATGTCCTTTAAGATCGTTAAATAATTAAGTTCTCGCTCAGATAATTAAATTCCGGTATGGATTACTACACAACAGATTATAAAAGCACGTTGTTTTCTATTTTAGACAGAAAATAGCACAGATTTGAAAAGTGAACGCAGAATTTTGTGGCACGTGCAACGAAAGAGAGATGGCTCTCAAGTATTCGACTTTGTTAACAGTCGCCTCTACGCGTCTTATGATGCCCCTTCTATTCACATAATAGAGCTCGCGTATCACAAGCTAGTCGTTACCTTTCCATGTAATTTTACGTTTGTCGTTTGGCAATTAGCAAGAACCATTCTTTAATAGTAGCAGTTGTTGTTTTTGCATTATTTGTACGTGAGAAAAAATCATTACTAGTGGCATTTTTACATACAAAATCCTGCAACTAAAGCAATAGGTTGGCTTTTTGGTTGATGACCTGATGAGAATGTGAAAGGTGTCTACTCTATTTATCTCAACTTTCATTGGAATTCTTTTAGGTTTTACTACCATGTAGTCATGCAATTTTTTATTGTTCTTTAGTCCAATAAGAGCAAGTACCCCTGGTCTTTTCCCCAGAATTTGCTTGCCTAACTGATATCACACTACTAATAAAAATTACTTGCTGGAAACAAATGAACTTGCTAACGAAAACTAATTCGATAGAGAAAACTCAATTCTATGCTTTTACGTAGTCTGTTTTTCATGCAAAAACTGAGTTGATGGCAGTGATAGTGGAAGGCTTGAGCTCTTATTCTCATTTCCATATTTGATGGAACCCACACAGCTAAAACAAGCATAGAAGTGGGTTACAATAAAAGTATTGAAAATGTCATTTTTTCTATGTATAAACAGTTCCCTATTAAAGAGAAAGGAACTTTTGTTTTTTGTGCTTTGATGTCGTTCCATCGTCTATGTATTCGCTTTGTAGTCAATTTTTATCAAGAAAGCAAGGTCTGCTGGACGTGTAATTTTCTTTTGTTATTTGGTGAAAGCGCTAAAGTAGAGAATACGGTATTTAGATAAAAGGAAAGGTAAGAAGGCAACATAATATGGAGAGCGAGAAAAACCTCTGGACGTGTTTTATAATATGTCGAATACTTTTCCTGTAATAGAAAAATGCGATGCGTCCTATTTGAGATTTACAATCTTATGCTCAAAAAAGTTCTATCGCTTACTGCATTAGTGTGAAAAACTGTTTGATACGCTCACCTTCACCTTTTCACCCGGAACAATGCTTGAACGACGCATAGTAGTCCCAGGCTAATAAAGTATTCATGAAGCACTAAATTAAGCAAGCCTGCTAAAGCGAAAAGAGGAAACGAGACTTCATACCTGATGTTAAATGGAGTAATCTTTAATGTTCTTATGTCAGCGTCAGCTTTTGTTTATGACATTTGCGACTGCCTCAGCTAAAAAGCATAAGTTATAGTTATAACGTATGGAAGAAGCGCTTTTGACTTTGATGATTTGGAGAAGACTCGACTGTCATATTATATGTACCTTTTGCTTTCACTAGGAAAGTGAAATGGGAATATGGTCTGTATATTTACGTAAAAAATACATGTGCGCTTAATATTATATTTATGCGAGTAACACTGAAGAAGGTGGTGGTGAGCCACCGTACAAACCAGTAATTTCAGATGAATGGCTATTTGACACCAGATTGCCGGATTCGTTATGCTAGATTTGGTTTGATAATATTGTGTGCATTTTGCAAGTATCCGTAGGGAATGGAAATGTAAAAGAAACTGTCAGCTTTTTACGTGTAAATGACATAAACATGCTATTATTGTTATCACATGTGCCAGACCAACGCAATTCATCACACTACTATTACTTTGGAATGTATCGAAAATTCCATGCTTAGCACATGAACAATTTTCTAATAATATATGCCTATAAAACGTTGCTTCCTGTCATAGGTGAAGTTTGTTTATATACCTGCGTATTATGCACCAACACCGTCCGTAATAATGTTACGTTCTACTTTTTGCCAGTCGTAAAACATTTTTACAATTTAGTTCTTTCTGACCTATGCATGCGGAAAAGCTAGAACGATACGCAGGTAAAAGCCTAATATACACTTTATGAATTACTGACTTTGTTGTTCAGGTACGTAAAGACATTCCAGGAGCTTAGGAGCCACTGTTCATTAGCTTTGCGTATACGGTTTTTGTAGAGAAAAGCGTAGCATTTTTTATGTGCATGTCGCAGGTAGCTTCATCGGTTTTCTACTTTTAATATTGCACCAGCTCATAATATTTTGTTCGTCAGTATGCTTTCTTTACAGCATTCTGTCAAGACGGTCATGGCGAAAGACCCGTTTCTTGCTTTCATTTTGCATGCAAAACATATAACGGACTTTTAACACAATAATACTTGTTTGGCGATTACCAGTTGTTTTACGTTTGTTCTTGAGAATTGATATGCCAAAATAAAATGTGTTGAAGTCATCATAGACTATCTGATGTTGCAGTTATTTCCACATAAAGTATACATTAGTTTCACTGTGAAATTGAAAATTATGTTTTTGCGTTGAAAGTAAATAAATTTTCTTACAAGAAACATGTCTAAAAGACTACGTCGAATGAAGTGGAACTTTAGAAAAAATCATTTGAAAAATTATATTTTTCTAGCGTTATTGTGTTGTGTAGTTTTTCTTTTGGTTAATTATTATGAGAACTGTTCTTCGTTTAGTACATTCAATTTGTTCAAGGAACTAAGATGCAAAGCTGAAGGGGATGTAATTAGGGAAAGATTGAATGTCACATTGTTGGTTGCCAATTATCCATCAAAAGCTGCTGTGCAAGTAAAACGAAGAAAAAACAAGAATAAAATGCTCATTCTGGTTACTGCAGCGGAAATTGAATCTGGGTCTTCCAATCTGCAACGAGTAACGACGCTTCCTGATAGTGGAACAAAAGAGACTGATACAGAGTTTCCGTTAGAAGTGGTAAACTTGGTCCTGGCTAATGGTTTTGATTATTCTTTTATAAATGTTTCGCTGAGGTAATATCTTTTCTTTGTCGATACAGGTTTTTGAAGAAAGGAAGCAAGGAGCTCAGGAGTCATGCAAGAATATGTTGGACATGGCACTAGCCAAAGAAAATGAAGGTATTGAACTTAATGCGGAAGAAAATGACAACAGTGCTAATATACAGTTCTCCGTTGGGCGTCCAGGCAGAAGATTACCAAAAAAGACTATTTATAACCAAGACATGCTTCAAATTATGAAACTCCATAACAAGCCAAAGTATTTTAAAAGTACCATAGGAGTAAAGAAAAATCGATGGATTCACTTCCACCGTATAATTCAATCACCATTCAGCCCCAAAGAAAGCAAGTAAGTTCAAGCTGTTAGTTCACCTCATAGGTCTACTGTAAAGAAGTCGAAACATAAATGTCGAATGGTAATAAAGTCGAAGCCATTGTAGTCGAATCAAAATGGTAAAAAAAGACGAAACCACTATGATCGAAAAAATGAGGTATCGAAGTCGAAAACATTATGGTCGAATATAAACGGTAAAAAAGTCGAAACCTATTTTACACCTTAGATTTTACACTTAACATGTCGTTTCTTTCTTCGATTTTCGTCATACTTTTAAAATGTTTTTAAGTTTGTTTAGTTTAAACAAAAAGCTACACATACAAATCAAATGCTAACATATTTTCTAAATAGTTTTATTAAAATGGGCTAAAATAACTTCAAACTAGATACATTAGCAGGTTATAAAACCTACCCATCCATCGTTTTTCTAGTCTCAATACTCATGCATGCATATTTCTATAGGAAAAAAAAAGTTTTCACTCCATATACTGCACTGTTTACTATAATAAACGAATTTCAAGTATTGATAGAACTCTTATTAATTATCGACTATCGTGTACCGTGCACAGAGTCGTGGAAATTTCCTGGTGTCCGATCTTCAAGGCAGCGTCCACACCATGGCTTGCCGTGTTCACCAAACTGTCCAGAGCTCTCACAAATACAACCGAAGCGCAAATAAAAAGGGGCAAACTTGGTTTCATGGAACTGGCGAGGATGTTTCGTTTATTGACACCTCGAATCTATGAGAAAAACGTGCGCGTTACAAAATACACAATGGTGGTAGCTCGCCACCCATTCAAGAGACTGTTGTCAGCTTATCGAGATAAAATTGAACGAGTGAAAGGACGGTTATATTACTACAATAAATACAGTACTAAAATTTTATCAAAATATAGGCAGGGTGTAGGCGTTGTTGTAAAAAAGTTTAGGGATCCGGATTACTCGGTAAAAGTTCCTACGTTCGAGGAATTTGTGCGCTACGTTTTGTCTACAGATCCCAGAAAGTTAGATGAACATTGGAGACCAATGTATTTGGATTGCAATCCTTGTTACCGCACATTTGACTTTATTCTTAAAGTGGAAACTCTAAATGAAGACAAAGACAAATTATTGCAATATTTGCACTTGTCCCCGTTGGATCCGCAATACAAGGAAGTGGAAGATGTTTGGGTACGATGGAATAATCCAAGCGGAAAAAGTGGGCCAAATAGAACTGAGTCATTTTATTACTCACAATTAACCACAGAAAACATTCAAAAATTGTACGAGTTATATGAACCTGATTTTCAAATTTTCGACTACAGTCCCGATGCATACTTTACAATGGGAAAAGACTTTACTACGGATAATGAACCAAGTCAAACAACCCATGCATATTAATACACTAAACAATGTATACAAATAGGTCATATGATAAGAACTTTAAGTTGATGTTAAACAGTCATTTTCACCAGCTCTATGTCATGCTACAAATGGATAACACTCACATTGTTTTATAATATACTGGTTGCCACAAAGTCGTCAGTTCCAAGCAAAGTAAATTAGCCATTTTAAAGAGCAAGAGAAACAATAGTACAAGACATTTTGACCACAATCAGGATACGTCAATTCGTCTGTTCTATCAGTCAGAATACCACGAACTGCGTGTTTTGTATTAAGGATTCTAGCACAAGGAAGTCGCAAGATACGCAAGAACAGCGGAAATGCAGCGAAACATTTGCAGTTTGCACACTTTACTTCCAATACTCACGACTCCGTTTAGTCCGTTTTATCTATAATAATTCAATACGAAGAGTTGCGCAAATAATTAAAAAATATATATGTTCCCTCTCTGGGTTAGCTATTTTCGGATAGACTGCTGTCATCATGTTTTTTAAAGTACTTAATGATAGTCAAAATTCTATCGCGGTTTCCTGCATTTTGGTAAGTCATATTGTGCTCCTTAGAATAATATAATTGCTTATGAAAAGGGGACTCTGAATATTAAATTATCTTTCAGGTACTTGGAATAGTTCAAATATCTGTGGACTCGTGGACTCTTTACAAAATCCAGGAGCATGAGGAAGTTATTTTATTTCTCGCAGGAACTGTTTCTCCCAACACAATGCATGAGCTGGGATATGACCAAGCGATATCGTATTTCATACGGCTGAAGCGGTTTTTAAAACCAGATTTACTGGAAATATTAAGCATTTTACAAATGACATCAATTTTGGGGATAGTGGCAGGAATTTTACAGTTATTTTCTTCAACAGGGGCTTTGATGTGGGCAAGTACAGTTGAATACACAAACTTATTTATCCTGCAATATAGAATCAAAACATGCAATACAAATACAATTGCAATATTTTGCACTATGTATTATATCAGTGATAATTTGTCATATTTTACAGAAAGGAGCCACTGTTGATGTTTTCTGGCTAGTTCTGAATTTCATGGCAGCAATATTTCTGTCGGTTGCCGTTGCCTATATTGCCATACATATGATACGAGATGTGCCATACCATCAAGCATTACTAACAGTGACAACAGTCAATTTGTTTATTCTGGTACATATCTGGATTGTTAACTTAATTGCTCTAATATATGTTAAATGCTTTGGAGGAAAGACGTCCGAAGCCACTTCAACTGAAAATCTTACTCAGCCTTCTCAACTTCAACCGAATCTCATCAACTCTTCTCGTCCGGATGAAGAAAATACTCACACAAACAATACTAATTCAAATACTGCAACTGGAAACATGACAGTTGTACGCTAAATGAAGGATACCATGATACTTATACTATGTTATAGTACATACAATGTTTTAACTCCCTGCTCATGTTACAAAGTTTTAAAACATACTCTGTATAATATGAATTTTCTATAGTAAAGGAATGCATACCTTTATATGACTCGATTGAAATGAAAACATACTTAATTTAAAAAATATTTTAACTTCTCAATTCTCTTAATTAGCACATGCACGTTTATTAGCAGAGGAAAACAAAGTGCATGCAAAAATGTTCTGCCAGTCTACGGTGCGATTGGAAACGGGATTTCTTCGGTAAAGGGTCGTTGCACTATCGTTATAATATCCTTATGTTCAGTTTTTCCAACACCCTTTTCTACTGACTTTCCATTTCTCAATTTCCAATTTTAGTTTTGTAAACTTCCAGCTTAGATTGACCGTTGCCGTTTCTAAAAGTACAACTTACAACTCGGTTTATATATTGGTAGTGCGTCAACATGAGAATAAAGCGTGATTTTATAGTTTTTCATTTTTGTAGCTGCTTAATAAGTTTCGAGTGTCTTGGTTTAGATTGTACAAGTAACTCAACCAAAGTTTATGATGGTATTGGGGAATTTGCCATTAAAACAAATGATGAATTCAAAGAACATAGAACTAAAAGGGCATCAAAACCTGTAACCAAATTCTTTGACGAATTGCTCAGCAAAAGGTTGTTTAATACAACAATGAATTTCATTGTTCCTGGAGCTAAAGTAACCTTACCTAGGCATACCGACGAAGGTTCAGTTGACCATCTTGCAATGCAGGTTATGCAGTGTATGCAAATTGTTATTAAAAAGAAAGTTTACAATTTGTTTTAAACAACAGATATTATTTAGGCGTTTTTTGGCATATTTTGGGCAACTGCTTGGCTCGCCACTATTGCTATTCCGGTTGCTACTACGTATTTCCAACCACTTGGGATAGCACGGTCATTTCATGAAGACAAAATGAACAGATTTAAGTTCAAGTGGAAATTAACCCAAGATGTTGCGGATGCTATTGGTCTAGATTGGGAATCGTGTATACAGAAATCTGTCTGTCAAGCGCATAAATTTCCAGACAAGTACGGGATTCTTGGAAAATCCGTCCAAGTTTTATTTCCGTGAGTTTAGTAATTTTGATGGTCAATGGTAGTGGTGCTGTCATTTTGGGTGACATTTTTTTATTCTGGATTCCAGGATTGCAAAAATGTTTCATATTATTATGATGACTTATAATGATGATATGATACAAATTTTATCTATTTACAGAGCTGACGATAAATTGGAATATGATATGACAAAGCAAACTACGTTTCGTGAGGCTGCTTTACAAGGAGCAATCGGTCAAGACTGTACTCAAATATACAACTGCTTTTTCGACGTACTGGACGTTATAGTATACCTAGCAAAATACTGTTCCGCAACTTTGTAATATTTGCAATGATTGACTATTACAATGTGTAGCAAAAATTTAGTTCGGAGTTACAACAAGTCTGCTTCGTATTCTATGCAGTCTTATCTATGTAAAAAAATAAAAGAGGAACATAATCAACGTTTTACCGTTTCCTGATGCGTGTTAAATCCTTAGATAATACATGCTCAAAACAGTCATACAATTATACTGTACGAATTAATGATTAATCAGCAAAGTGTTGTACAAAACACTTGCTCTCACATCAATCGCAATTGACGCAAAGCCCAAACCACGTAAAATTGAATTATGTCATTAAACGAGCTTGACGAAAGTTAACGCAGTACCACAGTTATCGAATTTCAAAAATATAAAGTATTAATGCATGTATTGCAGGTACACATAGTTTACTTACCTACGTACATCAATAATACGCAGATCGCAGATATAATGAGCCAATTTAGTAAATAATTTTTATATTAGGAAGATAAAGTACACTTGCATTGTCTTGCATCACACATTTTGCATAGTGTACACTTACAAACTTCAATTAAGTACTAGTACTACTAGTACTGTTCTTTTTCGTGTGCATTAGGATTTTCGACATTTTTGTTTTTGATGATGGTCCGATCATGATCATGGCACTTTACCTTCGTTTTAGCTGTTATTAACCCTGTTATCTAGAGTAAACACATTATGATACATTTCTGAGATAGCAAGTAACGATAGCTGGAGTCAAGGGTTTTATGTCATGAAACCCGAACCATTTTGAATGAGTCTTCATTCAAACAAGGAACAATGTATATTTGCATATAATTACAGAAATTTTCCTTAGTCCAACATGGGGCAATTTAAAACAAGGCACATTTTGATTTGTGCATATATTTTCACTGTACTATTAGTCCAAAATTCTGAAGCATATTTGTTTCCTATTGAACCGAGAGGACCGCTATCGGTATGTACCTGCGCTACAAGGTCACAAAATACACCATAATCACCATAATTATACAATTTACGCCACATTTTTTATAAAACAGGGTAAAAGTTGGCCGCCAGGCTCGCCGTGGCCGTTACCTTTCTCATGGACATCGACTGAAAATCTTGTCACCTTTGATGCATCGACATTCAAAATCGTTAAACAATTTTCAACTCCTTGTGAACCTATTGACTTTGCAATTGAAAAATACAACTCCACTTTCTTGTTTCCTGTTTATGGAGACGGAAAATATTCCACAGACCCCAACTATCCGGTCTTGAGCGAATTAATTATTAAGCTGAGCAATGACGAAAAGGAAAACGAATGTTCTCAATTTCCAAGGCTTAGTGATGATCCAGGAACTTATGAGTATTGTAAGATTGTATTATTTAAGCATTACTTTAGAAAATACAGATATCTTCAGGTGCCAATGCTATGCATTGTGGTTCATATTTCTTTTCCGGTTCAATAGATGACTTGGAAATAAGCGTTAACGATGGAAAAGGTGTTGCAACGATTGAAGCAAAAACCGTTTGGGGAGCTTTGCGTGGAGTGGAAACATTTTCCCAGTTGATTTGGTCTAATGAAGATAACCGAACATTGTCAGATGCATTTTTCTATGCAAACACAACTGTAATTCATGACAAACCTAGATTTTCTCACCGTGGACTAATGATTGACTCTGCAAGACATTACTTGCCCGAACGAATTTTCCATGAAGTTTTAGATGGGATGATGTACAACAAGCTAAACGTTTTACATTGGCACATAGTTGATGATCAAAGCTTTCCATATGTCAGCACTAAATTTCCAGAGTTATCACAAAAGGTATGAAAACAAAATTAGACACGACGACCATTGTAATGGTAAAAAATAATTGTAACGCAACTTCAAATACATCATAGGGTGCTTTCAATGATAAAGCAATTTACACACCCGAAATGGTTCAAAGAGTTATTACGGCAGCAAGGATGAGAGGAATCAGGGTAATTTTGGAATTCGATACCCCAGGTCATACGCATGGGTTCGGAAAAGCTTTCCCAGGTAAATACCAACTGCGATAAAATGCTTCATTGGTAAAAATGTCGGTTCAAAACCATATGGCAAAACAAAACGTATAAAACCGTTCAAAAACCGTTCTTAGAACTACTGACTCCGTGCTACGGGGAAGGACCAAACGGGGACCCAGAAGCTCCCGGTTATCCTGAGCACGCTGGAAGAGAAAATCTAGACCCTACAAACAATTTCACTTACACGTTCATGAGGGAATTTTTTACAGAGTTGTCAAACAATGTGACTAAGGACTCATTTGTGCATTTAGGAATGGATGAGGCAAGTTAATGAATAAAATCATATGAAAGAAGCTAATTTGTGTATATGACATGACATTGTAATTGTCTTTTACCTTCATTACAGGTGTATATGGGCTGTTGGGATAACCAACACAATCCTGTTATAAAATCGTTCATGGAAGAGCATGGCTATAACAGTTTACATCAAGTTCAAGAACATTACACTATGCGTCACGTGAAAATGATTGAATCATTAAATCTACAGCCCATCGTATGGCAAGATCCGCTGGATTTTAATGTTAATGTATGGCAATCTGATTTCCTCGCCCGCCCGCTACTTAAAAACTTAATATATTTTATAGGAGAGCTTACTAAAACTCTTTTTTTTTTTAAATATTAGCTTGATAAAAACGTTGTGATACAAGCTTGGAAGGATTGGGGGGAACCGTGGACCACACAATTTAGGGTATTTTAAAACTTTAAAAATTTAGGGTTTAAAACTCTCTAATATTAACTTAACTCATTCTAAAACATGTTGCTTTCACCGTAGAAAATCCTTTCAAAGGGCTACCGTGCGATCTTGTCTTCGCCGTGGTATATCAATTACATTGAATACGGGGAGACGTGGAAAAAGTACTACAAAGTAGATCCCATCAAGAGCATTCCTTCACGTAATTATTTGTTTGTAATTGCATTTTTCAGAAAATGATTTTTCGATAAAGCATCTAATTAATTACTATTAAATTACTGTTATTTTTTAGTTACGGACGACGAGAAAAGTCGGGTTTTAGGAGGAGAAGCTTGTATTTGGAGCGAATATGTTGACAAAACCAATATTGTCCCACGAATCTTTCCTTTCGTTAGTTCAATTGGAGAAAGGTTATGGGCTTTTGATATTGGTCTAGACGATAGAGCTACGAATGATGCACGCGGCCGATTGGATCAGCATCGGTGTCGTCTATTGCGGTAAATTTAGTAGAACTTTCCTTTAAAAATTTCCTAGTGCAGTAAGATCGCGTTTTTAAAGCCAAAGTTTTGAATGTTTGATTTTGCGGATTAGACGAGGGATGACAGTGCAACCCATTCTGAATGGATATTGTGGTCGTTGGGAGACTGAAAACAGGAGGCGCCGCTGATAGTTGCGTTTTTAAAATTGCTGACTTATTCATGAACTTCTTATACGGTTATAAACGAAAATAGTTTGTAAATAAAACGTTATTTAATGCAAAAATTAATGGCATTCAATTTGTGGCTTCATTTCATTTGTACATGCCAGGTGACTGCACTCTTCATGGTGTGTTGCTAATATGATTGGCATGCAATATCATGCAACATTCGCAAATCGGCTCAATCTGCTTCTGAAATGCTTTTCTTAATTAGCTTGAAACTAGAAAGGAGGAGATGCTATTTTTAGGATAAAACATGATCAGTTCCCATTCAAAATGGAAGAGCACTGAAAGTAGAAAGACATTTCTAGAGTTGTCTGGCTTTCATAAAACACGATATCATATAACTGCTTTGTTTCTTGCTCATACTCGCAATTCTCTATACATATTATTCTTTAGTATCTAGTATTGACTATTGCAAAGTGAATGCGCAAAAATGTAATGCATTTTTACTACGACGAGCTCAGTGACGACCACGAACAGATTTTGTCTTTATACAAAAATAACTGTCATTTTAAAGCGATCCCTGGACTAGACCCCACATTACGATACATTTTATCCTAAAGATTGCCAGAAGAATTGTGTTTATATTATTGAAACGCGCTTGGGTATATATACAAGATATATCAGAGTAAATGTCAGTGTAAAAAATAATATAGAACTACTGACTTGTCGTCCTCTCGTAGATTATCTTTCCGACAGATGCGTATACCTTATTACTCTGTATTATCGCATTATCGCATGCATTCAATATTGTTTCTTTATAATGGTTTTTGTATTATAGAACCTATTCGTGTCCTTTGCCAAAATCTCGGTCAGCTACCGGAATATTACTTCGCTATAACTCACTGGCAAGATGGAAAGATCGGAATCACCAAACACTAACCCTCCCGTACTGACAAGTTTTCGTCATCACTTTTTTAGAAAAAAACGCGAGCTCTATATACTATACCACCATTTATTGAATGAGTTATACATGGACACTTTTGGTTGGACAATTTTTCATAGTCCCAAACAACAATGAGCATCAAATCGATTCGAGGCTTACGATCCTACTACCCGACAGATAAGGGGCCTATCGATACGTACCAACTTGGTCACAATGGCCGTGTTGAATACATTGCTGCTGAAATTGCTGTAGACCATCTGAATAAAGGTACTAAATTTATAATCTATTATGATGCTGTACACAAATTGGTATATGAATGCATCAGATTATAATTTACTTTTTTAAAAGGCAAAGAAACTTCAGATGAATGGCAAAAATGGGCTAAAGAAAGAGGAATAGCCTCAGACGAGGTCGGTTTGATTCTTTCTCATCGCCTTGGAGGGTCGGGTATAGACAAGACTAATTTATTTCCAAAAAGTCCACTCCTCAATGATACAAATTGGAAACAGCATGAAGAAGAGGCTGTTGAAGAGGCGTCCGATATGAAGAAATGGAAAAAGATTAAATTTTCAGCAAGATTGGATTATCCTTCAGAAGACAGTACCAGACCATCGGCACTTGAGTATCAATATGATTTGCCAAGTGGTACAATTTTATACGGGAAAGTGAATAATACACCTGCACCGATCACAACAGCAAAACCGGAACAAGATGAGGAAGAAGTAGAGGAGGAGGAGGAGGAAGAAGAAGAAGAAGTAGAAGAGGAGGAAGAGGAAGTAGAAGAAGAGGAGGAGGAACAAGAAGAAGCCGCGGCTGAAGAAAACCCGACTGCTACGACGGAAGCCAACAAAGAAGCACCTCAGCAGCCAAAGCAAGAGGAAGCTGAAGAAGTAATAGTAACCAGTCCAATAAAAACTGTAGTTCTACCTCCAACACCTCGTCCGTCACTTGTTGAATCCTCCCCATCACCTCCTCCACAAGTTGGACCGACTGGTAAACCACCACAACCTTCGCCTTCTCAAGCCAACGAAACGAAAAAAGGCAATCAAGATACATTCTATTGCCACATTGTTATTTTAATTCCATGTTAATGTCAATGTCCTATTTCTACTGACACTTATAGTTTCACCGGAGATACGAAACGAACCATCTCAAAAAGAACCTGCTGCTGCGAAAAATGTGCAGCCAACTAAAGACGAAAATAGTAATGCTAATATAAACTAGCCTTATTATTAAATATTAAATCATGAATCATCAAAGTATGCTCACGGTAAATATTGTATTGTGGTTTATAAAGGTCGAGCTATTATAACAAAGTCCGATTTTGTCGACCTAATCCCAGTGATTGGCTCTTGTAAGTTGGCATATGAAACGTTTCACGCTGCTTTCACCGGAAACGGGAAACGAGCTTTACGAAAAGCTGTACAGTGCGGAATATCACTTGTTGCTGACTTTTACTTGTAAGTGTATTTGGTATACAATATTTTATAATATTCAATTACATTGTGATTAAAAGCATGAAATCAAGATAAAAAAGTTTTAAACGTGACCTATTTTTATGTTTAGGGGAAGAGCTATCGCCCGACATGGCAAAATTCTCAGCAGCTCAGTAACTGAGCAAACAGTAATTCGTTTCGTGAATAAAGCTGAAAATCAGATACTTATTGTAAGCACATTTAAAGCAACAAATCAGATTCTAAGTACACTTACTAGAGCACTTTCGTAAAATGACAAAATAAGTCATATATCGTCTGTATAAATTGAAGAAATTGGAACAACGTAACAGTGCCAAAATTGTGATTCATTATTGAGTGTTCATAAATGAGTACCTAGTTATATACACATGCATAAATGATTTTATTTAGAACTGTATTTATTTAAAGTGCTTATAGTTGTAAAAATGACAACTAGATAGTGTACATTATGTCAAAAGTGTACCGGGTGTATTAATGGTCACTTACTGTGAATAGTAACTTGTGTTTTAGAAATATTTAAAATAAACATTAATTTACTAATGCTGAGGAACGAACAAAGAATGGTGCTGGTCTCCCCACTCATTTCCGTATTTTTCGTCAAAGCAGTACTATTAAACGCAACATCATATAAATTAGAGTAACTAGATATATAGTTTTGGGGGAAGTGTAATAAAATGTAACCCAATACCTCATGCAAGGCACGTCTTTCTTCAAATGCTATTGTTCCAACAAATTTACAAAAGTATTGTATTTTATCTTTCTCATCTGCCTTTGAAAACTTTGCGGCTAAAATACGTGAAAGTAACCATTTTAAATTTAATTGACTCGGAACTTGCATGGCACAATTTGTCTCATTAAGTCTGTTCACTTACATAATTCTGCAAAATTCATAGGTTTGGAATTTTCACTGTCTACGTCCATTGCCAAGAAAACCTTTTCCTTATTTTTTCTTCGTTTGATAATGCTAGAAAGCCCAGATCTTACAGCTTTCCCGAAGTCATGCGTGTAAAATTCAATGAATCTATCTGGATCAAGTTTTAACATTGATTGCGTCTATTGTAATACAAGACAAGAAACGAGTTTAGTTAGCAACATGGGATATGAAAATCCACATTTAAGTTTTTATGAAATAGCTGTAAATAGCTACTAACATAATTTTTTTGTTCCACAATACAAGCAGAGTAGCACTGAAAGGACAAAGATTTTTTCATGAATAACATGACATTTGTTTTGCACTAGAATAACGATAATCAGGGACAAACCAGAGTATCCCAAGTTGTATGCATCTGGTGGTCCTCTCCGTCATCTGTCTTAGGTGTTGCCACTTTAAACGTCTCCGGCTTTAACTCCATTTCTCGCTTTGCAAATGAGTCTTTGCAATTGAATACATCGTTCCAGGCTTTATCATCAAATACTGTACCAGGAAATTCCAAAACTGGGTATGGCGTACTCCTTTTCTTGCAGCAGTATTCAATTGAACTCGAAAACATTAAGCCTGGAACTACTGGACATCCGAGCTACAAACAAGAAATACATTACGAATCGCAATGCCTTGCTAATTACCTATTACGCTTCAAGTTTTTGATTCAAATTAGTCACTTTGCTGTTGGCTAACCTCTTTAATCTTTTTGATGTCAGAGTCCTGATTTTCTACATCACCGTATGGTTTATGACATGTAGAGTTTTCTGCTTTATAGTAGCACTCCATGTATTTTTGTATCTTCAAATGATCTTCTATTTTCTCATTGTCGATTACTGTCGAACATAAATTCGGTTCTTTCATTATTTATATAACCTAAATTATATCATAAATTCACACACGCTTATTTTAACCTTTGCATTTTGTTGTAAGCTTCTTTAGTTCTGCTTTCACTTTGTCTGGGTAATGCTGCGTTATGAAGGTCATCAGTTCTTCGAACGTCATTTTGCTTTTTGTCTTAAACTATAATTGCACGTGATATATTAAATTATAGCCAGCATTTGGTCTACAAACTATGAACATGGATTTTATTTTTAAATGCTTACAACGTTGGACTTTTCTAGTTTGCATAAAAATGCTTTCCACTGTATCATAATAATATCATTTCATGAATGAAACATCGATAAAGTAGCATTTCCAATCACAGGTATTAATTATTTATTTAACTTACTAATCCCGTAGGAAAGTCGGAAGTATCATCCTTGCTAAATTTTTTTGAGCATTCTGCGTAAACCTTATTTATTGCTTGCTCATGAACTAGAACATCCGGCAGCTTCAAAGTGTCGTTCCCGCAACAGACCACCTTCATCGTTAGTTCCCGGTAATATTCGCCATTGTGGAATTGACATATATTACGATAAGGATTATGCGATTCATCGTCAATGGCTCGATCCGTCGAATTTACAACAACGGTAGAAGGTGTTGCAGTTGCAGCAATAAAGAATGGCTAAAATTCGATAATAGAAATATTTGAAATTGGAATTGAGTTTTATACAAAAATAGTATGATTTTACCTGCGAAAAAAGTAGCAAAACAAAGCTGACAGTAAAAACAAGAGACATCGTGAAAGGTTAAACCTGGAGCCACTTTACATGTTTACTAAAACGTTCCACAGTTCATTTCGAACTTGATATGTTTCAAATGACATGCACATTACAAAATCAGCAAGCATGTCACGAAGAAACATTTAATTTATCACATTCACATGTTGTGTTACGCTTACTTGTAGTAGGATAAATTCGGTAAATAGTAAGTGGTAGTTTAAAATGCTTCAAAGGAGATACTCGCGTGACTTTTATATTGACTTTTATGTAGAATTTTAAATTATGTATTTGTTTCCAAAAACTGTTGTTTTCATCCTATATGATAAATAACTGATGAATGGTAAGAGCTTAATGTGCACGTAAATACTTAGAGGATAAAGAAATAAACGATTGAATTTGATTCGTGTTACTGGAAGAGTTTTGATTTGTACGATTTAGTTTTTATTGCGGTTACAACGGAACTTTAGATTTATTCAACAATGGATTGCAAAAATGCAAGTACGTGGTCTAATACAACATCCTTTACAGAATGCTAAGTCGTGATATACATTTTCATATAGCTACATAATGTACTGGATTCTATAAGTGGTTCAATAAATAAATTATTCAGTCATGGAATGGCTAACAGCATAATGCGTATCTGATGTCTTTGTCTTCATTGTGCCTTTATCATGCCACCCCACTCAATACATTTTATCGTGACCATCCAAAGCTTCCTCCATAATTGCCTGATGATGCTTGCCACTCACTTTGTGGGTAGCCATAATTTGTGGATGGATAGTTGTTATTGCCATAATAGGATGATGAAGTTGAGGTAGGATAGTTAGATGCACCTTGATAATACCCCCCTGCAGATTGCTGGTTGCTATTCCAGCCTCCGTATGACTGAATTGGTACAGAGTCGTAGTTGGTGTATTGTTGTCCTTGCCCGTATCCCTTTGATCCCCAACCCCAGCCTTGATGAAGATGTGGGAACTTTTTAGCAAGCAGAGCAGCGCCTCCAGCAGCCACTGCGCCAGCTCCAAGAACGCCTACTCCAAGCAAAGCTTTCTTTGCCAAAAGATGCTTGAGATCACCATTCTTTTCAAAGCCAAACTCAACAAACTTGTTCCCTCCGAAGATTCTGCTACCTGTATTGTCAAAGAAAAGAATAGTTGTTTAATATACGTTGAAACTTTTATCACATACTACCTGTTTCATGAAATGATATTCACACGCAACAGTAGTAGCACAGTTCGCAATCAATAATATACCTTTTCCGAAAATTGGACCTATTTGAATTTCTCCTTCTGGAATCACACACAATGTTGATCCGAGAAGGGACACAAAGAAGAATGTAGAATATAATTTTCTGGTCATTTTGAATTTGATTTACTGTTATAAGCACAATTTGCCAATTTTCAAACTTAGCAAGTTTATTTTAGCAATTATTTTGTTCGATACGAACTCTAAGAATATTAAACGTTGAATGATAGTGGTTGGGAAGATGGACTTTATTTTTATAACAAAACAGTCTCTAACAATAAAGTAACAGCATCAAGTTAAAAGAATGGAATTCATTGAACCCTTACCGGTACAAGCATCAGATAATGACTATGTTTTGGGATCATTCAAAAGTTTTATAATAACTAATAGTAAGAATATAGTATGCATTTGTGTACCATAATGCCTCATTGAACGTCATCATAATAATATCATTTAAAATACTTTTACTTTCGGAAAATCCTTTCAAGCCCAAAATTGCATAAACTGGGCCAAAACATACATAAAAGTGTGAGCAATCCCGAAGGCATGTATATTGCAAAAAAATAAACGTAACTTTTTACCCATCTAATTGTTCCTCGTCATCTTATATTGTTACCATCAGCCATCAGCGTCAGTCTCGATTCATTCTCTTATTAGGTTCACCGTATCCTGCTTGGCTGGGGTAGCTTCATTGTTAATGCTCGTCGTTGTTATGAATGAGCAAAAACGCAAGTAGTTACTCCAACTTGATTGCTTGACTTGAATGAAACGTATATATAAGGGTATAAGATCCTCGCTGTACTATAAAATTCCTCCTCCTACAATACAGCATCTTCACAGGTAGTATGTTAACAGTTTTCAGTCTATCATGTCATTATATTGTCCCTTAATAGATGAGTAGGAGTAAATAGCGACAAGCCCTACAACCAATCCTTAAAGGACTTTTTGATATACGCGTAAAGTTCCGTTTCCGTAAGTTTGCAATTTGGAAAAAACCATAGCCCTTGCGCATACCTGAAGTCCCACGGACTCATTTTAACAGCATCCTCATTTGTTGCTGATATCACAATCTCAAAACATGAGTCATCAGCGTTCTTTGTAAGTAATGTTTAGCGCGTGTCTCGTACGATTGAGAACTATTTGATAAATGTAAAATTTATAATATTGTAAAATGTAGTAAATGTATAGTATAATGCACAGTTAACCCTATGCTGTCAGCTCTAGGGTCCAAGTCTAGCACTAGAATTCACATAATGCTGCTGTTTAAAATGTTACTTTACAGCGGATTGTCATAAACATACGAAATGGGGTTTTCCGAATAAGTATCCTTATTTTAAAATGAATTGCATAATATCTACTTTTAGAAGGAACAATAAATCTGGATTCCTAAATCTTATATCTTACCGAATAATCATTATACTGATAGTAGTAGTGTCGCTCACGGATATTTGTAACGGAAGTTGTTGTACAATCGAAGCATATTTTATACAGTTTAATCTTTCAAAAGTTTCTTTTGGGACAAATGAGTACGCGTTTTTATTGACATTCATTCAACATTTAATGTGCCTACACGTAGGCATGCAATACGGTAAGTAGCATTAAACGAAATAATATAATATCGGGTTTGGGTAATTGGATAGTTGTATATTCATGTTGCCCCAAACATGAATATACGTATGCACTTGTACTATACTGTTTATTTTATTACATCTTACTTTGCAAATATTTCCTGAACAAAGCCGGCAATAAAATTAGGACACGCTACACATGTCTGAAAATTAGGCAATCAAGCAAAATCTAATTTTATGAAAAGCCTCGTTTGCTGCTATAAACAAAGACAACGACCCGATGCATGTGAGGTGTTTTAATATTCAAGCAATTGAAGATGAAACATGACCTATGTTCGTTTGAAAACCTCGTCTTAGGAAAAGGAACGATAGATATTCTTCCAAGATGTGTACCTGATTAGTATTCTTGCTTATATACATTATATATATATGCATATCATCGTATTTTATCATTTTATGGTGATGATTATGATGAAGATTATGGCACGTGTGTAAAAATTCCACGAATGCTCAACATTTTGTTTCTAGTTTACTCTAACCGTTTCGAAAACCCATTCTCCAGAGGAACTGGAGTGCTGGACAGAAACTTCTTTGTTTGGAAGTAAGAATTCTCTGTTCATCCGGCCTTATAAAAGCTGGTGGTT
>CM056168.1:32153301-32251194 GCA_029691765.1 Entomobrya proxima
TCGATTTATGTTGTATAAACCCATGCTACATTTTTTATCCTAAATCTCAAGCTTAATTTTTGTGATGCTTAATCTTATGCTTAATTTTTGTGATGCTTAATCTTATGCTTAATTTTTGTGATGCTTAATCTTATGCTTAATTTTTGTGATGCTTAATCTCATGCTATGTTATAGTGATGCTTAATCTCATGCTATGTTATAGTGATGCTTAATCTCATGCTATGTTAAAGTGATGCTTAATCCCATGCGATGTTATAGTGATGCTTAATCCCATGCGATGTTATAGCGATGCTTAATCCCATGCAATGTTATAGTGATGCTAAATCCATTGTTAAGTTGAAATTATGCTTAATCCATCGTTAAGTGGATGTAATGTTTAATCCCAAGATAAGTAAATGTGATGTTTAATAATAATCATACAATAAGAATTCGTCATGAGATTTAAACGGTTTGAATTAGTTTAATTACAAATTTATACTTGATTTACAGTTCAATAAGGGATATATTACAGTAGAAAGAGCTCCAGTGCAGCTGAAATCAGAAAAGGGCATCTAGACAAAGTGAGATGAGGAGGAAACTGAAACTAACAATACACCAATGCTTAATCCTAAATGTGGTTAAGTATTAAATTTGCGTATAATGCTTAATCCAATATAAGTCAATGGAATTAAGCATTAAACTCAAACATAAAGCTGGCTTACTGCTTAATCCAATTGATTTATAAGATTAAGCATGGAATAAAACTTACCGAGTAAACAGAGCTCCATCGTAGTTAGACTCAGGAATATTGCAGAACAAACGAAATAGAACGAGGGAAAACTGAAACAAAAATATCACAATGCTTAATCCTAATGTTGATGTGATTAAGTATTGAATTTGCGTATAATGCTTAATCCTATATAAATCAATAGGATTAAGCATTAACCACAAAAGCAAAGTTGGTTTAATGCTTAATCCCGTTGATTTGTATAGGATTAAGTATGGAATAAACTTACCAAAGTATAAGGAGCTCCATTGTAGTTAGACTCAGGAAAATTGCAGAGAAGACGTAATTTGGCGATGGGGGAAACTGAAACAAAAATATCACAATGCTTAATCCTAATGTTGATGTGATTAAGTATTGAATTTGCGTATAATACTTAATCCTATATAATTCAATAGGATTAAGCATTAACCACAAAAGTAAAGTTGGCTTAATGCTTAATCCCATTGATTTATATAGGATTAAGTATGGAATAAACTTACCGAAGTATAAGGAGCTTCATTGTACTTAGACTCAGGAATATTGCAGAGAAGACGTAGTGTGGCGAGGGGAACCTGAAACAAACAATATCCCAATGCTTAATCCTAATGTTGATGTGATTAAGTATTGAATTTGCGTATAGTACTTAATCCTATATAACTCAACGGGATTAAGCATTAAACTCAAATATAAAGCTGATTTAATGCTTAATCCAATTGATTTATATGATTAAGTATGAAACAAAACTTACCTAATATGTAGAAGTTCATCGAAGTTAGACTCAGAAAAATTGCAGAGCAAACGAAGTAGGACGAGGGGGAAACTGAAACAAAAATATCACAATGCTTAATCCTAATGTTGATGTGATTAAGTATTGAATTTGCGTATAATACTTAATCCTATATAATTCAATAGGATTAAGCATTAACCACAAAAGTAAAGTTGGCTTCATGCTTAATCCCATTGATTTATATAGGATTAAGTGTGGAATAAACTTACCAAAGTATAATGAGCTCCGTTGAAGTTAGAATGAAAATATTTTTAGAGCAGACGTAGTGAGACGAGGGGGAAACTGAAACACAAATATCCAAATGCTTAATCCTTTTATTGTTGATGTGATTACATATTAAATTTAACTCTAATGCTTAATCCAACATAAAACAATGTGATTAAGCATTACACACAGCTCATATGCAGGTTTAATCCTTAATCGCATTGACTTAGTAATGAAAAAGAAAAAAATACTTACCATTTTAACATGCCCAATGAATTGAAGAGAACATATATACAAAATTCAAACCGAACTTTTACGTTTAGGGATATTTTATACACTGACATGTATTTTTTCTTCCCAGCTTTATCTCTGGATGCATGAACAACCCTATACACGAAACTATTTACAACAAAAACGTATCTGTGCTTATCAATATACTTATTTTACATGCATGTCTAGCGTACAGTGTATGGCCAAGTCACTCAGCCAACATACAAAACTACAGCGATTCTTCTAAATCAGTAGCATCCAACATTTCTACATCTTCATCTGGAAGATCAATCGTGATAATATCTGCATGTTTACTGAGTGACACACTGTTTAATCCTTGGCTTAAATTTTGTATTTCGCTTGATTCTGTTGTAAAAGAGACGTCTCGCAAAAGTGCTACAAAGTGATTCGGTTTAGCATTATCTTTCGATATTCTTACAAACCCAATGATCAAAGGTTCATTATCAAGTTCAAGTGGATTATAATTCTGAGCTTCCACTCTACCAATACAGTCTAATCCAGTTACAACAACTATGGGACGTCTCAGTGCATATGAAGTACCCATGATTATTTCTAAATCCGCCCATTGGTTATAGGACAACGTTTTAAGGATTACGTTTGGTGCTGAAGAGGCCAAAGCAGAAAACATGGAGTCAAAAATGTCGAAATCATTGGTTATTGCAAATGCTATCAATAACTTTATTGAATTTGATAGCGAGCAATTGCCAATTAGACTCATCGAGACTGAATGATAGAAGCATCTTCCATCTCCTATTATATTTACTGGCAGCAGTTTTTTACCATCACGAAAGAAAGTACAAACGTTCTCCGCCAGTTGTTGTCTAGCATATGTGCAAATATTTAAACCTGAAATGAGGTTGGTGAACATTTCAAACTCATGCCTAAATTGACACGCATATTTTCGAAAGCATTCTAAAGTAGATTTAACTTGCTCATCCCATTTTTTAATGAGTTCTTCCGAAACGGTCCTTCCAGCTTCTGCCCAAAGAATGGGATCTGATACGTTATGAATTTCTAACGCAATATTCAGCTGCTCAAGCAATTCGTTCATAAATTTGACTCCAAATCTAATTTGATTGTGGGTGACTGAACTTCTGTTGCAAGCGTTCATGAAATCCTCGGCCAACTTATATATGCGCTGACTAAGTCTTGGAGTCTGATCTGCTAAATCTACCTCGCTTTTAGCTCGGATTAAACTATTAGCCTTTTGCTTGGTTTCTTGAACCAAATTGCTAACAGACTCTGATATACCCTTATCTAATTTTCTGGGAGGTTTAAATGGAGCGAACTTTTTTTCTGTGACCTTTGGCTCTAAATCAGGTAGAAGAGGGAAACCCTGCATTTGTGTAGAATTTTGGTCTTCAATTGGAAGCAAGGGAAAATCTCCACTTCGCCTTGGTTTTCTCATAATTGCAATTTCATCAACTTCTGTCATCCACTGCAACAAATTTTTATAATATTCTTTCAAATATACTTTTTCAAAGTGAGTGTTCAAAAGATATAACTGAGACAACTCTTTTGGGCGACTGAGAGCAACAAACGCTTGCCCGCTTTCCCAAAAAGATCGATCTAGATCAACATAGTATTTTCCCGTCACTGTAGTGCCTTGTACAGCATGAACAGTGGTGGCATAACCAAGAATTAGTGGGTATTGGTATCTATAATACAAATTGGCTCCCAATTTAAATGGTTGCCTTATCTTTGTTAGAGGCAATTGCTTTGATTCGTCATTGAGATCTTGTAGTATGACATAGCTTCCATCGAGTGCTACGCGAAACACTTTTGCCCGCTTAGAGTTAACCCACCCAGTGGTAACATCAATGTTACGCAGTAGTCTTACTACGCAACCTTCTTTGAGAGTTAGTTTTTCATCCCATAAGGTTTTCAAATATGTGCGTATTTTTTCTTTTACTGCCGGACTAACTTCCTTGTTGGTGTCCTGCTCAAAGTCTTGAGCATATATTGTGACGGCTTCACCAGGCATTTTTGAAATAAATTGATGATTGTAAGACATCATTTTCCTACGCGTTGCAGTTACAATTAACGCGTCATCCTCGCATTCAATATTTGAGGTATGCGTATATCTGGTTCTAAGGAGAGCCTTATCCTCTTCCGTCATCATGTTAACTCTTACACGATTCAGCAGAGCGGCAAAATGTTCGTCTTTCTGGCGAACTGTCTCCTTAAGGAGCAGAATACTAAACTCATTTAGGAGGTGATTTGAGAAAACAGACTTTCCAATAGCAGGGAGCTGACACGGATCCCCTATAAGAAATAAATGTTTGCCTCCTAGGGGGGACCGCTTTGACTTCCCGTATGTTTTTGTACATTCATTTAGCAGATCAAGCAGGTCTGAATTAAGCATCGAAAACTCGTCACATATGATAACATCTGTTTCTTCTACAATTTTGGCTGATATTGTACCATGTTGCAAATACTTGTTTCCATATATATCAACCTTTAGATAGTAATGAACTGTTGTTCCAGAAATCAAATGCGCTGCACTTCCTGTTGTAGCAAGTAAAATGCACACCATCTTCTTCTCAATGAAATATGAATAAAGTGCTCTGGTTATGTATGACTTTCCAACACCAGCACCACCTGATATTATAGCTAAAATTTGCTCGTCATTTTTAATCTTTCGATCAACCCACTCCATGACATTTTTTTGAGAGTCAGTCATTAAGCTTAAGTAAGATTCATATGGTTCATACTTAACACGCATTTCAACCATTTTCGAAAGTTCTTCTCCGAACTCGTTTTCGGTGTCTTCCGGTGCGTCAGTTTCCAACACGGGCATACTTTCAACCCACGGAATTATGATTGAATCCACAAATTCTTTACTAACAAAAGATTGATCAACAAACATTGTTGCTAGTTCGATAACACGCTCTACTGAAAAACCGCGTTGTACCGCACCAAGCAGAGCTGACTTTGCAGTTTCTTCTGAGTCTACTAACCCACGAAGGCAACACTCTTCAACGAAAGTCTTGGATGCGTTTTCTTCGCTAAATGGGAATCCATTCTCGTCAAGTTCGTCCACCAAGATTGGGACGTTGAGTAAAAGACGTTGTTCATAGTACTTTTCGGACTCCGTGCCAAATGGCATGAGGAACCTCCATCTTGGAACAGCAGCTTTGCCACGTTCCACGTATTTATATCCATGACTAATATAACTCACCCGTTGGGATTTGATTTTTCGAATTCTTCCAGTAAATTCATATTGCGATTCATCTAGTTTGGGTCGTATTTCATTTTCAGATTCATCCTGCGATTCAACAGATTGCGACTCCAAACTTTGAGTGTATACTGTGTTGACCTTGGCCGACATTACGTCATAAAATCGAAAAAGATCCATATATGTCAGGTTATGTAATTCTTTTGGACGAACCAAATATTTATGTAGTAGTGTTTGATAATACACATCTTCGCTCTCGTTATCAAGCGGTAAATGAGATTTTCGTTTTAACATTCTCTGTTTTGGTTGAAAATCACAGGGGAGAAATATTGTCTTTCTAGAAGACCCAACTTGATGGAACTGTAGTAAATGGGCTACGCATTCTAAGATTCCGACAACGCGAGCTTTTAGAAAGCGGTCTGCATCCGAAGTAATATCTTTAATATCGATGGATCGTTCGGGTTTCGAAACGTATTTACACAAATAGGCTTCAATTCCATTTGATGTTACTTTTTGAACATTGATATGTCCATTCCAGCACATCAGGGCATATATGTTATAAGGAACAACTTGCTTGTCCTCTTCACTATGTCGCATGTATGTATACCCCATTTTAGATTTATTAATCTCTTCGGATAATTGAATATCATAGGGAAATCCATACTTGCACTTGGACTTTATGTCCTTTTTACATGCTCCAAAGGTGCATGTGTGTATTTGAAAAGCCTTTACGTATTCACGAGCTTGAAACGTTTGACGTTTAATGTCATCGTCGCTACCGGAATACCGCGGCATTTCGGCTAATACGACATCTTCTGGTATTGTGTCCTCACAGATCCACAAAACCATATGGCAGTGAAGTGCACCTCTGTTTTGATATTCTATTCGAAACCAATAGTCCAGCACTTCACCAAAAGGTCCATTTTTGTTATGAACACAGGACTTCATAAATAGTTCAAGACGTTTATAGAAGGCAACTACTGTCTCCACAGGAAAGTTTACTACGCCTTTTCCACCCAAGGCGGGTTGCAATATCGGCTGATCTAATGTTTTGAGTTCCTTTTTTGTGATTTCTCCACATGCATTTTGTAGCTCTAGCCAGTTATCGTTTTGTGTAAGTGTAACAAACAAATCTGGCTTGCCAAGGTCGCGTACCATGGCTAAAAGATCCGAGCCTCGCGCTCGCCAATATGTTTTTGACCCGGGAATGGTGCTTGGAACAACAGATCCAAATCTGTTTAAGTTTTCACGGACATCTTTTGCTTGAATTGAATCAATTAATTCATTAACATTAACAGTACGTTGGCGATTGTTAACATATAGTAGTCTCTGTTTGATTAAACGATCGTACCAGAAAAACATGAATTCATTGTTTCTTCTAAACCTGGAATCTATTCCAAGCAGCCTATGCTTTACATAGGTTTGCTGTTTCAAGGCGGAATTAATTTTCCAGCTACCATTGCCTTCAGGAAACAAATGTGGCCATCTCTTTGCTTCAAGGTCAGGATCAGAATAATTTACGTTAATTATGTCCCTAAGTTTGTTTAGATTGGCTTGCAATGGGTGTTGAATACCAAATTTATGACATTGTGGCTCAATTTTAACATTTTCTGCAGGTATGAGTAAACCCGATGTTTCTTTTCCGACCATGTCTGATAAATTGCCTTTTGAAATTTGTATAATTCGTTCTTCAGGACGAATGTTGTAGAGGGATATCAAGTACCCATAAATAGTCTCATAATTGGCAAGAAAATCTCTAAACAATCGGTTATTCTGTCTTAGCCAGCGTAAAGCAGTTTTGATTTTTTCGCCGGAAGTATCAAGCTTGACGGGTCTTTCAATCCTGTAGTAACTTGTGTAAACATTGTGGTAATCAATGTCTCGCTTTTTCCCAATATTGCACTCTCCCTGTCGGTGCTCAAAAATTTTACATTGTACATTCTGCTTTCTATACACACAGTAAAATCCGCCGCAAAGTGCGATTTGGTTCTGCTCGAATTCGTTTAGATGACGCAATTCTATAGGTATATCATATTCCATTGTTGCCGAGACCATTACACTGTATTCTAGTTGCCAGTTTGGATTTTTATTGCATTCCAAGCAGGTGATATATTTTTCATCAACAGAATACGAATACAAAACTTCTGGTTTCATGTGTAGGACATGTGGAAAGCTATTAATTGCGTCCGACAACATTTTACGATTTGTACTATTTAATATTCTAGGAAACAGCATACCGCAATTGTGACAGCATTCTTTAAAAACGCTAGAAAATGACATTGTGTGATTTTTGGAAGCAAAAGCTTGCAATTGCTGATGATCAATATTTGACATTGTATCAAACTCTTCAACACACACATAACTGCTTGGAATTAGAGATTCTTTATAGTCATAAAAATGCTTAAGTATAATAGGATCAGTTCCTAGGTAATCATACCCAATTTTTGCTTTGTAAAATTCTTTAAAAATTTTTACGCTCATTTTTCCAAGATTGTCAATATTTTTTCGGCGACCATCTCGTTTTTGAGCATTTCGAACATGCTGCGCATGTCCCACTGCTTGTGCTAATATAACATCAAGATCATCATTCCAATCACCGAGCTTTGCTGTAGCAGCAGTTGACATGGGAATGTGATCGTTAGTGTCAATCGCTTCGTAAAGCAGTTTTAAGTCGTTTTTGCTTCCGACAAACTCAGGATGGTTTCGTTTGAAAGTATGAAATATTTTGTTCCAGTTTGGATACCCATCAACGCAGATCAGATTCGCCATTCGTACTAACTCAAGTTTCTCTTCCTTTGGCAAAATATAAACATTTTCTGGCACACTGTTATAATATTCTGTTCGATTAGATTGTCTGCGCAAAGAATCGGCTTTACCTTCGTAGTTCGGATATATTTGCTTAAATCTGGTTTCTACATGAGACCACTTTTCTCGTGATTCTATTTCTGTATTAACCAAAGACTTTAATTCAGTCTTTGCCTTTTCTGTCCACGAGAATTTTTCACCAGTTTCACTTGATTTAGAGCTAGAATCAAAATCACTCATTGGGATTTCTTGTATCCGTTGATATTGTTTTCTCAGTGTTCCGTCTTTACCGGTAAAATTTGGATGTAAATCTTTAAATTGATTTGCAATGGCTGACCATCTTCGTGTATTTGTGTCATTCGACTCTACAATTGAAATTAAGTCTATTTTTGCTTGGTCAGTCCAACGAAATTTTGAACAATTTTCCATTATGATGTAAATATTATATACTCGTCTAATTAATCAATCAATGAGAGTTTGATACACGTAAATTGTAGATTTATTTTGAGATATGAAAATTTGATCGATATCTGATCAAATAGATTTTTCTAAAATAGAACACTAGGCTATATATTCATATATATCTCCTTGGAATTAAGCATTTATGAAGAATAACATGGATTGCAGCATTCATGTGTATGTTATCATGGGATTAAGCTTTCATTTATTTTTTAACGTGGGATTAAGCATTCATGTATTTTTTAACAATGGATTAAGCATTCATGTATTTTTTTACATGGGATTAAGCATTCATGTATTTTTTAACATGGGATTAAGCATTCATGTATTTTTAACATGCGATTAAGCATTCATGTATTTTTTAACATGCGATTAAGCATTCATGTATTTTTTAACATGGGATTAAGCATTTCATAACAAACTGTTAAATGCGTCTGATTTTACGACCTGTACAAAACGTGGCTTATGGTCAACTGTATTAATCGGATAACCGATGGTAACAGCAAGATATGCGTTCAGAAAACGACTTACAATCTTAGAAATTGATGATGGTGGTGGTTGACAGAAGTCCGCTTCTTACTCTGTGGAAAAAAAGTTGGTCTGCTCCGGGGAAGAATTAGATCGCAACTGAGCCAAACGTTGCTCCTCACCTTCCTTATATACTTGCTGCTTGTAAAGGAATAAGCATTAACGTTGCGCGAGGTTAAGCATTAGTCTTTAGCCTGGGATTAAGCATTGCCCTTTAACATGGGATTAAGCATTGCACTTTAACATGGGATTAAGCATTACCTGGGACATTTTTGTCCGGAATTCCCGAAATACCGCGAATAAATTATAATATGTATGGGGTAATTGCATATAGGGTTAATCATTAGGTTTTAATGGAAATGAGCATTTGTTTTAATGGGATTAAGCATTAGGTTTTTAATGGGATTAAGCATTAGGTTTTTAATGGGATTAAGCATGGAGCTGTTTTACATGGGATAAGCATGGAGCTGTTTTAATGGGATTAAGCATGGAGCTGTTTTACATTGGATTAAGCAGGGAGCTGTTTACATGGGATTAAGCATGGAGCGGTTTTAATAGGATTAAGCATGGAGCTGTTTTAATAGGATTAAGCATGGAGCTGTTTTACATTGGATTAAGCAGGGAGCTGTTTTATTTACATGGGATTAAGCATTGAGCTGTTTACATGGGATTAAGCATGGAGCTGTTTTAATGGGATTAAGCATGGAGCTGTTTACATGGGATTAAGCATGGAGCTGCTTTACATGGGATTCAGCATGGAGCTGTTTTACATGGGATTAAGCATGGGTCCTTTCTTAGTATGGGATTAAGCATTACCTGGGACATTTTTGTCCGGAATTCCCGAAATACCGCAAATAAATTATAATATGTATGGGAGTATTGTAAATAGGATTAAGCATTTGTGTTTGTTATATGGGATTAAGCATTTGTGTTTGCTATATAGGATTAAGCATTAGTGTTTGCTATATAGGATTAAGCATTTGTATTTGTTATATAGGATTAAGCATTGGTCTTAATTTAACATGGGATTAAGCATTACCTGGGACATTTTTGTCCGAAATCCCCGAAATACCGCGAATAAATTATAATATGGGATTATAACAATGAAGTATACAATGAACCCTATGCTGTCAGCTTCAGCTCTAGGGTCCAAGTCTAGCACTAGAATTCACATAATGCTGCTGTTTAAAATGTTACTTTACAGCGGATTGTCATAAACAGACGAAATGGGGTTTTCCGAATAAATATCCTTATTTTAAAATGAATTGCATAATATCTACTTTTAGAAGGAACAATAAATCTGGATTCCTAAATCTTATATCTTACCGAATAATGATTATACTGATAGTAGTAGTGTCGCTCACGGATATTTGTAACGGAAGTTGTTGTACAATCGAAGCATATTTTATACAGTTTAATCTTTCAAAAGTTTCTTTTGGGACAAATGAGTACGCGTTTTTATTGACATTCAATCCGGCCTTATAAAAGCTGATGGGTCTCAAATCAGCTGTCAGCTGTTTCACAACTGTCTCGTGTTGACAATCACAACAAAACACAGTTAAACCTCAAGTTAATGCTCTGCTTGTCCTCTCTTTTCTCAGTTTTCAGTGAAATTAATTAATTAAACTCCCGAGAGACTTTATTGGGCTTTGACGCATTAAAGTGATCATGAACAACATGTTCCGAACAGTGGCCGGAGTGGGCAGGTTATCATCGTCCATGGGCTTCTGCGGTAAAAACGGTGGAAATCTCGGGAGATCTGTTTCAGTTACTGCGTCTTTAACCAGGACTTTGGTCTCTGTTGCAGTAAGTTACCTGTCAAGCTAATTGCACTATGAATATGATGTTTTCTATGAATGTGCTGATTTGTATTTCTGTTTTCGACAGTGTCCCTTGAATAATCAGCAGCAGCACCGTTTCTCCATTAGCAAGGATACTATAAGGAGTTATCAGACTATTCCGATGGTGGTGGAACAGAGTGGAAGAGGTGAAAGGGCGTATGACATCTATTCGCGTTTACTTAAAGATCGAATTGTGTGTCTGATGGGCCCTGTAAGTGATTTGATATTTGAAGTATTGGCAACACTTTTATCGGTAGCAAAGAAATCGGAGTTGCAAATTTTTATATTTTGTATGTAGATTAACGATGGAATGGCGTCCCTGATTATTGCACAACTATTGTTTCTTCAGTCTGAAAGTTCAAAGAAGCCTATTCATATTTATATCAATAGTCCAGGTGGACATGTGACTGCAGGTCTAGGAATTTATGACACAATGCAATATGTGCTACCGCCGGTTGCTACTTGGTGCGTTGGACAAGCTTGTTCCATGGCGTCATTACTTTTAGCTGCTGGTATGTTTGATTATTTTAAGCCGTGGAAATCAATATACTAGTTTTGGAAATTGATAAATTCTGGTAAAAATACAGGTACACCAGGAATGAGGCACTCTTTACCTAATGCTCGGATAATGATCCATCAGCCCAGTGGTGGAGCACAGGGTCAAGCAACCGATATTCAAATTCAAGCGGAAGAAATTTTGAAATTGAAGAAACAGATTAACGAAATTTACGTAAAACACACGGGACAGGAATTTGATCGTATTGGTTAGCACTCAATATAACAATATGTATCAATGTTTTTTTGGCATTTTTGTGCATGCATATTCAAAAACTATTTTTTAATGCAGAGTCAAGTATGGAGAGGGACAAGTTCATGAACCCTGTCGAAGCAAAAGCTTTTGGACTGATTGATACTGTGTTAGAACACCCTCCGAAGTATAATGAAGGAGGTGCCAACAATGATATTGCTTCAGGTCCACATGCTGGTACTGCCAACCAACAACGGGTTATTTCAGTGTAGTTTAAAGTCAAATGAGTCACTACACTAATTTTTTACACAATAAAGTTAAGGCAGTAATTTGTGAACCACACTTAAAAAATCTGAAGTAAAGACTGTTTTGAAATTAAATAAGTAAAGTAGTAAGTAGAAAAGAAGACAATTTGGTGCATATTATGTTACTCTTCGGGTCACATAAACAACGCGATATTACCCCGCGATCATTTTGATCCTTGGATCATTCCACGAAGCACTATTGAAATATTATTGACATTTCATTATCATTCCATAGATACTTTTTCATTATAAAGATGGATGTTTTGACATTATAAAATTGTAGATAATTTATGGCTTATGAGTTATAAAAACTGTAAGAATGGTTCTTGACTCCCTTTTTCATATATATGCATAATACTTTCATATAGGCTTTTCGAACGTCTTCCTTCATTTAGATTGTTCACGAATACAAACTACGTTGGCAAGCATGTTTTCTGCACTTTTAAATAAGTAAAGGCTATAAGGGATGGAAAACGCAGATAATCTGAGCATACCTAACTTAACAGAAAATGAGCAGGAAATTACTAAACCAGCATCAGTTCCAGTGTCTACGCCGTTTCGAGCCAAAAATCTACTTGATTCATCCGATTCTTCAGTGGAAGAAACTGACAGTGACACAGACGAAGAAATTCTTAATGAACTAGCTGTAAACGATGAGTACGAAGAAAAACGTGACAGCGAATCTGACGATGAAGATTTGTCTTCTGACGATGAGTATGAAGAGGAACAAGTTTCCGGCGAAAGTTCAATTGAATCGATTAAGGAAAATGTAGTGTTTGAACACACATTGAAGCACAGTTCTTTCTTTGAAGACATTCGGGAGAGGAGGCGTAGACATTTAGAAAACCGTCTACGAGGCGACTTGCCAACGCTACATTTTACGGGCTCACGTAGAACTGAACTTTGGGGACATTATGGTGTTGAACCAACTAAAGTTATTTCACCAGGAAATGTACAGGGAATTCATACAATACTCATGGAGGAAGAGTTCAAGTAAAGTAATCAGGAATACGACTATGATGCATTTAATGTAGTAATTACTAAATATTACTCTAATTATAATTGTGAAGAAAACTAATAATTTGCTAGAAAGTTGGGCCCAACGGAAAGACGAATACATGTAAACGGACAAAAATTCAAAATAGTGCCAAATTCTGAATTCACCAACACTCTCTACAGAGCCATTGCTCAAGCATTGGGAATGAATGAAGATAACTACGAAATTGTTCGAGAAGTCATACTTCATGAACTTGTGAAGCAATGGCAGTTATTCTGTGTAGATGTATGTGTCTACTGTGGAAAGAACTTGCCTGAAATCGAAGCGCAACTTTTAGACCCTTCGAAAATGGTTGAAAAATACAAACAAATTACTATAAAGAATAACTCCCCTCCTTCTTTTGAATTGGTTGCTGCTGCGTTGCATTTCGGATTTTCATTTTCTGTCATGGAACTGATAACTTCAGAACAACCGATTTATGTTCGAAATTGTGTCAATGAGAGAGTGTTACTAAAGAGTACGGCCAAGTATCATTTTTTGAAAACCGGCAAAACGTTTTCCTGTTTTGAGTATCTCCTTCCGATTGGGTACATTTTATGTATTATGAATTTTATATCTTTCTGTGATGTATTAATTATATCTACAAAATCAAGCAAGATTACGACAATTTTGATGTAGACCTCTGAAGAAGATACAGGATGGGCAATACCCGACAGTAATTAGAGATGTGATTCTGGTAGAAAAATACCGCCCTTGGTATTTCATGGATGAAGGGTATGGAGGATGAATTAAAACATAGACTTACCTAACTAGCATAATGTTAAAAAATAGAATGCTTTTATGCTATTCGATAGGAAACCGAAGCGTCACCCAGTAGTGGGAAATGTTCCTATTGGGTTTGCTTTAGACCACCGAATATTTTTTTATCGATCAACAATAAGTCACGACCTTTGGTCACTTTTGGCCGAACTTATATTCAGGAAACTGGTCCATGCTCCACAAATTAAGCAAAAGATAGTGGACAGCAAGCATGATTTTGCCCTTTACTATCTAGCTTGTAAAGCCAAGAAGCGTTACATGGTGCGTGGAAATGCATCCATTGAAAAGCTTGCTGATGATTTCAGCCAGCGTTTCTCCAAAGAAAACCCACGAGGAGACCTTGAAGATTTAGTACAAGCAGCCCTTTATTTTGATTTCTCTTATACCGTAATTGGACTAGACTCGGGCGGAAATTTCTTCTGGAGAGATTATGTTTCTCATCATGAGCAGAACAAAAAGAACGGTCCATACCTAGCATTCTTTGTTAAAACCACTCCAGACAGAAGTATGTTTTGGTATGCATTGGAAGACATGGGCAGATCGTGTCCAAGGGAAAGAAGGTTATACCAAGATGTACAGTTTGGTGACCTGCAGCAATGGGGAGGAAAGTTTTACTTTCATCATATTCCAACCAAAGTCTCGTCTTTTATCAAAGAATCTTCATCGAAAAGTTTGTGTACGTTAATAACATGTAGTTACATGAATGCAAATTGGTACAAACAACTAGCTCTATGCATAAAAAAGTGGCGAAACGCAAAGCAGCATAATTTACGGAAACCATAAAAATAATTTAATTTCCTAACTGGATATCTTATATTGCAGTAAAAGCTTCTACTCGAATGCTTTCTCAAGCGACAAACTGGGCCACAAATAATTGGGGAAAATTACGCTCAAGCTTGGCCGCTACACTAAGTGCTGCAACGTTGAGAACTAGAAATGTTTTTGAAAGGTACAGTTTTGATACAAAAATACACCCATTAAACAGTAATAATTACCCTGATAATTTACAAACAGGATCATTTATTTTTATACTTTTGACTTAATAGATTTTTCCGTTTTAACCTTTTTCAGTATTTTTGGTGTATTTAAACGATTCAAGAAACGGCGACACAAAGTTCAACCTAGCAAAACGGTCGAGGCATTATTTGTTCGGGAACAGCCGTAGCCTATAATTATTCAGGGTCATGTGAACTTTACGTTTTTAGAGTCCACATGTTGACAGTCAAAAACTAGTATAATTGTGTGCTTTAGTATGTAATTTACTCGAACATGTTATATAGTTGGAATATAAGCGAGTTTGATCATCACCTTTACGACTGTGCCATGTTCTTAGTTTTTTGGCAGTAAAACTTTGCTGTTCACTGTCAGAGTATAAAAGTTGAGTTGTTTTAAAAATGAAACGGGACGATAATACGCAGGAACTAACAACTATCAATCATTTTTTCATCGAATAATCTACAGACTGGCAAGACTTGTAGCCTTTATTAAAACAACTTTCAGTCTTTTTATGTAAACATTACAGACTACAGCAGCAGCAGATTCTTATCTGGTTTTGATGGCATTTTTATTGATGATGAGCGTACCTATTTTTGCAAACTCCTGCTCTATTTGATATATACACCGATTCCATTTCTGCATGAAATGAAAAGTCGGCAATTCATTACAATTACCATTGCATTGCATAAACCTTATTTTGCAAACTACACACATCCGGCCGGTGTTTTCAGTGGATCGATGATGATTCATAATGAAGGTTAGAACCTGTTTTGTGTTTTCTTTGTATTTTTACGCTAATTGTTAGAAGTGAGTTTTTTCTTGCTTTCTTAAAAGTCGTAATTCGAGAAGTTCAAGTTTGAGAAAGTCGAGACTCAAGAACATGCTATATTGAGATTGCATGAGATTATGAAACGTACACGGTGTATTTTATGTCGTAAAAAATTTTCCTCCTGCTACACAACAAGCAATATCAACCGCAGTGACCAAGGGTATGAAACATGCAATGCAAGCAAGCTCTTTCCCGTAACGCCTCGCCGGAACACCCTCTTCTCAAGTTTCAAAGCAGGGCTGGAGTTAAAGGAATAAAAGCACATACTCTGTCGATTATTTGTATACACCAAACTTTCTGCAAATCAAGTGGAATTCTTAACTTGCTCATTTCTCCAGTGCATACGTTAATTTTGAAATTGGTAAGCATTAAGCATATACAAGAAGCTGCATATCACAATTCAGTATTTTTAATTTGAGAAAAATGAATAATATATGAATAATATGGTTTGCCCCTGGGCTTATGTGGTCTGGAAATTGAAGTTCTTTTAAAATTTTGAAAATGCAATCACAGGAAATTTTCTTTTTAAGCACACAACATATTATATAATGGTCAAAATAGGACTCATAACGGAGAATATTCTGAAAGTATATTTATTTTAGGTTTGTGTTTCATTTTTCTCTTCTCCACATGAATTGATGTGTGTAACGCTTTCAATAGTATGCTGAACAAACCAATTGCCAATCCAAAGCATCTGAACAAAATGCACATTGAACACCTGCTACGACATTCTAGATTGGTTTGGTTGCAAGTAAAAAGAATGTGGGGGAGTTGTTTTTCATGTACGCTTTTGTGTTATTCTGTCGTGGTGCTTATGGCTCCTCATCGTTTCCACTGTCGGTTGTTTTGTTAAAGCCGTGCCTTGCATTATGTTTCACAAAGACTCAAACTCAAAAAGCAACGAGGTATTGAATACCTGTTCATTCCATTTATTTGTGCGTATTGTAAAAAACAACCTCTTGTACCTTCTTGCTTTACTTGCCAGTTATTGCTCACATCATCATCTCCCCTCTACCTCTACCATTTAAAGCAGTTGCTGCTAGGCAAGTGAAGCAACAACAAACCGCTCAAGTATGTCCATCAACTCATAAGTGTTCCATTGTTTTCAGTAACTAGAGGAAACACTTTGATACTGGCCAGGAATATGCGAATGAACCAAAAGTAAAGTCACAAAAGTGTATCCACATACACATTTTGTGTGCCTATTATGTAGCCAGCCAAACATTTTTTGGCTCTTGACTTTGGCTGGTTTTATACATGTAATCAACATCCAAACTCAAACGTTTGACTATGATAATTTTCGGCACTGAAGAATGAGATTTCAGCTAGTAATGGTGATTGGGGCAACAAGCGAGTCTCACTCAAAGAGTTAACACTTACTATATGCTACAACATATAATATATACAGGTGATAAGATTGCTGATGATGTATGAGTGAGATTGATATGCTCTTCATGGTTAGTACTGCCACATGTATTCACATGGATTTGTCATTGGTTTCACATGCTCAATCAGTGTTTTTAAATTAAATGTGGAATTGATATCGTTTTATAACGTTCGCTCAAACGCGTGTTGGTCGTAAAGCCGTCAGACTTTATACACCGAACTTACATTGTGGCTTTTAGCAGAATGCACGTTATTGACATTTAAGTATGCTGCCTGCTTAATCGAATTTACAGTTTAGGTGAATAAGCCCGAAATATGCAAAGTAGTGAGAATCGCGTATGCTAGTCGTTAGTCAGACTTGCTCAGTTTTCGTCAACAATCCACATACCACAAAAATGAGCTCAGCATCAGAGAGAACCTGTACAATGTTAGTGCATAACTTGCGCATTGTAGCGATGTAAGTATTTTGCCATTTTATTATGCTGCTGGTTTAGGAAAAGTTTTCATTGCAATGCAACTTTGAAGTTGGAATGTATCGCGGTGGTGCGTAATGTTGTGTTTGCTCATTGTGTGCTGGTCCTGTTTAAAGTTCAAATACACGATGAGCGTTTATTATACAATGAATAATGTAGTCTCGAGTGTTCAAAATTGACATTGCCTTAATATTCTGCACACATAGAGGACCTGCAGGGACAATCCACATGATGTAGTTGATCACAGCAATAATAAAGATGGCTGAGATTAGGTTAATGACTAAAGCAAAGTAGTTTTAATACTAAGCTACAAACTGCCGACTTTTAGTGAATTGTGTGAGGGGAAAAGTAGACACATTATTGTAGCGAAAATCTTATCAAAACAAAACGCTTCTTGGAGCGGTGTACGGTGTACGCATGTACTTTTTTTTGCATTACTCTACTCGATTTAATAGTGAAACAAGGATCCTCCTATTTTCTAATTTTCGGATCTTCCTTCTGCATCTGCTCTCATGCCCTTCGTCTGAAATAAGAATTTAACAATGTTCACTAAGCCTTGCGTTTATCTATGAGAAACTACAGGGTCTTTTTTGGAGAAAGAAAGAAGGGAATTATTTAGCTAAGCGCATTTTACAATAATTATGCTGTTCTGCTGTGGTGCTGCCGAACTTGAAAAAATCCTACGGAAATCTCGTTCTCTGGGTTTGAGGATGAACCCTAGTGTCTTTTGTGTGGTTTAATGCTGTAATGTAAGTAGTAAAATACAACTACCTACATTCCTACCTTGTTATTGTTAAAAAAGATCATGCCTTTCGTGTAGCTGATAACTTCAAGCATTTTTAACAAGAAGCATTGTTACCTGTTGTTGCGTTCTTGGACCTCTTTCGTGTTCGTGAGAAAAAAAATGCCTCAACGACTAGCGCATCAGTCCATCCGTCCATGAGCTTCACCTGAACAAAAAAATACATACAAGAACTTCACCATAATCAACGAAACCTGCAACAGAGCAACAGCTTCTCATTTTATTGCAGGATAGAAAATACCTACAAAATATGTTCAATCTGTGTCGTGGTTCTTAGTTAAGACCTTCTTCTTACCTGTGTGATAATGGTAAATCTTCTCATAGACCATCATGTTAGATTCTTCCAAGACGGCATTATTGCTTTTTATTGTTGAACATAAAGTGCTGATGATGATGTCGTGGTTTGCTGTGCCTAGAAGGATGAAGCTCTAGTACTGCGGCACGACGGCAAGTCAGGTTGTTTGCCAGGTGAAGTAAGGATAAGAATACATTATTGTCATTATTCACAATCCCCTCCGTGTATGTATATATGTTGACTTATTGTTGCATTATCTAGCAGCAAAGTGTGCATTTACCTGGTAAAGCAGAAGACGTAAGAATACGAAAATAACAGAAACGAGCTACAAAAACTAAATAATATGCAGGTAACTAGACTCGATTCTGCTCGTTTTGCTGCTGGCAATGGCGATGTGGCTAGGATGACCAACATAGCAAATATTTTTATTTCTCTTCAACTCTACACACGCTAGTGTAATATTGGAAGCAATAGTTAGAAAAAGACATGAGAGATCAGTACGCAACGACCATCAGAGCATAGAACACGGTGGGTACTGCTATGTACCTCAACCGTCAATTAAAATTATATTAGATAGAAAAGTGCAATAAAAAGGACACACTTCTACAAGAATATCTTTGTGATATGTGCATTTCTTAGTATATAATTTTTCGAATGTGCATTACCACATCGGTCACCAGTATTCAACAACAACAATCTCATCATCATCATCATCGCACACAATTCGTTGCAGTAGTTTTAGAAAAACATTAATAGTTTTGGCAACAGAAGCAACATCAAAGTGAAGCGTATCAGTTCTCTTATAAAATGTAGCGAATTGCATCCCCGATCTAAAAACGATTCCATCCACCTTTCATGCAATTCATAAAATCTATTTATGCATTTGTGCTCATTTTCATTGAGAAGAGATTGGATCTTCTATAGCTGTCAGATTCTGTCATAAAAAAGAAGTGATGATGAAATATAGTTTTTTTTCTTTACGTAAGCAAATGCACGTAAATGAGGATCAATAGAGAAATATAGAACAGCCTATTTGCTTCTTTTGCCACACGGACCAAGGGACGACAGGCTACTTTTAGTACGGACTCCTTGACTGCAAAGAAACTGTTTTTATGGTGCATTAGTGCTGTGGAATGTCTCAAAAGGTATTTCTTTGATTGTGTGGCGACTTCCAAAAGAGAAAAAGGGTCGACCGGGACAATAGAGCAGATGCATGAGATTTTACTACACCATACTGTTACAACAACACAAGTAGTACTCACCTTGTATCCTCTTTTCTAAATTACTGTGCCTTGTGTCATGTGAAAGCTTATGAAATTCTGAGAAGGTCGGTGTCCCTACAAAAATTCCTTTTGTGGGCACTAAGCGTAATAAGCTTTTTAATCTAAGCTCCCGAGTCACATTTTAAATATCGTTGATAAAAATGCTAGCTACATAAGCAATGGATGCCCGAACAATTGATGCACATTCCGAATTTTTATAATAAAGATTTCTGGAAGATCGATTTGGAGCAGGGTATTTTTATGTCCTGGTTTTCTTGAGAGTATTATATGAATGCTGTATGTTTTTGCCAATAAAAGAATTTACTTTATTGTCAGAAACGCTGACATATTATATTAATCATTTACACCAGTGCACGGCAGTGTAGAGAAAATTATGTACATGGCCACAACATACTTCTTACTACTTCCATAAATCTGTTCACGTAGTTTCTCATGCATTTGTGTAAAAGCTACTACAGATTTGTGCATTTGTGCTACCTGGTACCAATGTAATATTATGGGTACAAAGAAAACGATACCGATTCGGGACATGCTTTGTTGTCCCCATAAAAAGTTTTGTGCTGCTCCTTGTTCTCAAAACCCAGTTTGATGTGCCTGGCCAAAGCTAAATGATATATTTTACTGGAATGCTTAAAAGCAAAAGAAAGAAGCAAACAGTGTAAATAGTGTAACTGATCACATTTCTGTCAGTTTGTGGATACGGTTAGCTCCACAGTGAAGTGCAAATGGAAAAGATAATTTTATATCAGTTCATATGTACGTTATATTTTTCACGTCCCAACTATTGAATACAACTGGATCTCAATTTGTGAATTTTTACCCGGTGAATTTGCAACATAGCGACATTTCTTCTTGTTTGTCTTTATTGTACAAATAGATAGCAACACTTGCTTCCCATTATATAAAAGTAAATTCATCTTTAAAGGTGAAAGATCCACAAAGGAATTCAATTTTAGATTAAGTAGCATCAAGGGAAACGTAAGTTTAATTTTTACTTATAATGTATCAGCTTTTGTGAAACTGATGTAAACAAATTGATATCGTGTAAATTAAATGTGCACCATTTCAAGCTGTGTATTAAAAATGGGTCACTTTTTGTGGTATCTAGAGAACGACAAAAATACGAATGACAAATGCATAAACATCGCATCACTCGCAGAAAATTGATATCTAGCAAGGTGGAAAAGACAAACGCAAAAAGTTTATACTTAGGCATTGCTGCTATCATAATGTAGGACCAACAACTTTCGTCATCCTCGTGCTTGAATGATGTACCTACTCTTATATCCAAGTTTGATTTGAATTAGTTGTGCAGACTGTAAAAATACTACGTGATTCTTGGCTCTGATGACTGGTGAGCGGAGTATGTGCACATTTATAAAACCCATGATTTTAAAAGGATAAATGTTTTTAAAATATACGAGTAATTTTTGACTCAGCAGTTTAACAAATTGCGACTGTTGCAAACCAAGTTGTTTACTTTTATCGATATTAAAACAACAACACTCCTCCTCCATTTCGTTTTGTCTTTCATGAGCTACAAATCTTATCAGTTGAATTTTCATGATATAATTATATTATTTTTATTTGCAAACATTAAGCAATACATAAACAAAGGATGAGTCAACCGATTTTTCTCGTGTAACACATAATTGTAAAACTCAGGCTTGTTTAGTTTTTCATTGCTTATTTTTTAAAAGTATAAAACTGCTTCGCGTTTTAAATTATAGCGTTTTCGTCGCAGAGGAATGTAGATTCAGCAGCAAATAAGACTTAACTACGCTATCAATCAGATAAACGTGGACAAATCATGACAAAGTTACGTTCAGATTCATTTTTGTAATTCATTAGAGTTAAATAGCCATGAATTTGTTGAACATTACAACATGATGTCAGGATTAAACTTAGATACTGTGTTTTGGAGGTGCAGAAACTCGAAGGATTTGTACAAGGTCATGCTGACAGAAAGCTGATGAGTGATGAGGTGATAGCTGTAGAGAATGTTGCTACTGCGGATATTTATTTTGAAAATGCTTTGTTTTGGGGACTCATCGTCATTAGTAAAATATTTAAAACTGTCAAACTTTCTATTTGCCATTACCATTCAATTGTTGTTCTTGAAAGAAATGACTACTGACTGCTTATGGTTTGATTACGCAAGAAACAAGTCCAAATGATGGTGATAAGAATCTGTGTTTAGTGTTTACCTAGAGGGCCAGGGCAGTACCTAATTTTTTTCTTTTATTTTACTGAAGCACATCCAAGCTCTTTTCTTTAAACCTACACAACTCTTGTTAGAGTTGTATCTTGTTTTATCTAAAACTTTACGAGCAGTTAGGACACTTCAGGTGTGAAGACACACATCATAACAATAAGCCAAAAACTGCATCTAAAGCATAGTGTCCACCATTTTCGTTTATGATTTTTGCATTATAACTTTTGCATAATTTCTCTTTCATTTACAATTCTCATGTAAAACGTCTTTAAGTAACAAATCAGCATAATATAATATATATTTCTGCTGTAATATAATATAGGATTATCGGTCTCGAGTCAATCAAATTAAAGCATAAAATTATTTAATTTAAATCATCAAGAAAGACTGAGTAACAGGTTCACTAGTCCAAAAAAGAGGATCAAGGATGAACAGAAAGACACGGCTTGGTACTTTAATATCTTTAAAAAACTGTATCTTTGTCAACTGGTTTATGTTTGGTTGGCAGCTTCCGGTGGAGAGTTGTACAATAACGAAAATCGAGGAACGTATAAATAATGGTTGGTTTTACCTGTGAAGCCACAAAACTCGTATTTTGTATTTATAGTTTTCTTTAAATTGTTGGTGTACATTTGGTTTGGTTTTATATCGTATGCACAGTGACCAGATTTTTATCGTCCACTTTAATTGTTTCTTTCAAATTCCAAACTTAGAACTAGCTTTTTGCATCTTGTCAATGGCACATATATAGGTTATTGCAAGTCTTGCGTAGAAAAAGAAAATGATAACGACACTCTGTTGATTATTCATAAGTAATCAGTGAGTTCAATCAAAAATTATACATCAAAGTAATGACAGGACACGTGTAGTTGCGGTCACGATTAGCGTCAAGTTATTTATTTTTATTTTTCATTTCAATGAAATTGCATGTGCATGGTGCATCTTCAAAAGATGCTTTTTGATAAAGCAAGATTTACTGTGCAAACGTGTTAATATAAAGCGTCTTCTGTTCCCGACGGTCACGTTGTGGAAATGCAAGAACAACAATATCTAGTACACTTCTTTTATTGAAAATGTGTCTAATTCTTAAAGGCATCACTGATTCTGACAGTCGAGTCTCGTCATAGATTGCGTTGAGTGAGATTTTAGTAAGAAATTCAGACAAGAAAAATGTTATTTACGATGAAAACGATATTTTCAGTTTATTTTATCAAATATAACGTACATACTATTCAAATATACGTTGCAAATATATGTACCAAAGTTTTTTTAAACTATGCATTAAATTTTATTTGAAAAAGAGAAAGGTAGCCTTTAAAGTCAGAAAGATGAGCAAGTCTCGTGCAATATGATTATTGGACTCTTGCAAAATTGTCTTAATGGTTTTAGAGTTCAATAACGCAACACGATTTATTTACTTGTTTTTTTGTTAGTCATGCCACAATTTTTTCATTTGTGATTACTACAGTCAGAGAAATTTTCTTTTCTCAAAAAGTCAAAACCCGTAGCATTCCAAAATATGTACACATTGGATCTTTCAAATTATGCACTTATATGTCTGCGAATCTTTTGCAAGACACATTTGCAGCACGTAAAACTACACGGATTTGTTAGACGTTTAACTTGCGAGAAGTTTCATGGGCCAGTGTTCATCTATCCATTTTCAAAAAACAACGGCACTCGAGATCTAAAATTCCAATAATTTCTTACAGATTAGTTTAGATACATATATACATTGTTATAAAGGATTCAGAAACTGCAGCATTCATTTCAAGAAACCAAAGATTCAGTTAAAACAACTGAACTGAAAAAGTTGTGAGTTAGACTTGAGATAAGATGATAATTCCATAATTCCAGTTTTGTAGTCTTAGCAATCGTAATTAATTTTATATTTAGTGTCAGTGTTATCGCTTATGTAAGCGTGATATATACTCTTTCATTTGAGTAGCCGATTAAATGATTTCGATGAAAACTGTTGAAAAGGCGTATTAAAAAATAACCTAAATTGTAAAGCATAAATTAAGCGAGCTATACATAATCATGCACGTGTTGTGTTATGGAACATTCAAGTGAAGATTTGTCATGAAGTCGTGATTGGAACAAAAAAATTAAACTTACACTATGAAAAATACATGCAATAATTTTTTTTTCAAGCGTGATATGTTGCTTACATGTTTTTGTAATATCTGACAAAGAATCAGTTAAAACAATAGTGCAACATATCGCAATAAATAGTAGCTTTACTTGGGGTATAGAACAATACATTATATATAAACATCTTGGAAAATGGTTATTATTATTACGCTTTGTACATTTAGTGTAGATGGGTATTTTAAACATTGTTGGTTTAATACATTTTACTACCTATGCTGACATACAAACATTCGTGATATCACACACTAACTGCATCATATTCCAGCTTCTTATGAGACGCGACAGCTCCTAGTGGTTCTAATAATAATATTAAAACGTTAATAATGAAAAAATTCAAACCGCATGCTCAAATACATCATTATTATTCACCTTTTCCTAAAATTGTTGGATGGTTGCAATATGCGACTCATAATAATGTAATGTATTCGTGAATTTTGGTTTCTGTTACTTCCTGGAAGGTTATAAAGGGAGCTAATTGCACAATTTTTCATTCAATGCAGATGCAATTATGCATACTAAGTATACTTAGTATGGATCGTGCAGTTGAATTACAAATGAATGAATGAGGTATCAGTACAGAGATATGCAACATTTTGGAAGTTATGCATAAGCTGGAAAGCAATTCAAACGTGTTAAAATTTACTTAGTACACGAGTAGTACATTAACGTATACTACTGCTGGAAGTGTGAAGACTCTTAAGTAGGAGGCATAATAAAAATTAAATATTACGAGACACCAATACATACACGGTAATGAAATATTCATGGATAAAAAATTAAACCAATAATCAGTTTGAATGATTCTCTGAAATTGTCATTTGAACTCTCAGACATACATAGTAACAATTTGAGCGTTCTAAAAATAAAAATAGTCAACAATTGTGTTCAGACAGTTCCTGAATGCGTAAGTTGGAAAATAAAGAGAGAGTAAAGATCTAATATTGTCCTCCATTCTATTATTTAAAGATGCAAGGTGACACCAAAAAGATGCTTAGTTATTTTATTGACTGTATCAATAATGTTTTATCTCAATAAAGTTTTAAGACTTATGTTACCAGTAGTTACTTTTAAAAAATCGTAATTTTCCAAATTGAAGCATCAAACTGCACGACAGTCACTTTTATATAAAAAAACTTTTGTATGTGCCACAGCTGCCAACCTACCACCTCACCACCTATCCACACAATAAAATTACTAGAAACGAAACATAATAGTAGTTCCTCTTCGGATAATCATATGATGGCAAAGATTCGCCATTGGCTAAACATTTTCAACAATGAGGGAAACTACATCCCCGATTTATTTATTATCACCCATTATTTCTGAGTGACCATTAGGGTGAATTTTGTGCATGAAGATGAAACAATCGACCATCTATAGTACAACTGCAATGCAGCGTATACAAGGCGTATACCTCATTTGCAGTAGGTCAGAGTCAGGTAATATTAGCAAACATGAGGAGAAATGCTTCAAATGACCCATTTTGTGTACTTGCTTGTGAAAATAATAGTTTTACCATAAACATTAAAGAAGTACTTTTACTAGTAAGAAAAGTTATTACACTAATGTAATGTTAGCGGAATAAGAACAAGTTGTTTCAAAAATACAATGGAAATGCAGGAACTGATAACTAGAAAATTATTATTGCCGCAGCTTGATACATTTCACTTGCTTATTGTAAAAAATGTACCACCTGCAGAAAAATGTCATTTCTTGGCTTCGATGAAATGAGGATAGTTGATGTTTGGTCAATAATACATTGCAAGAAGTTCTATATATTATGTTACCGACAAAATATGCTAGATAAACTTTTCAAAAATTGTCGCAGTTTTGTAGCACAAATTGGGCCAGCTATTCTGCGAATAATATTCTTTAGAATCGTTACTGGAATCGATCTAACATATTATAGGATACATAAACACATCTACATAATTAAATATGTCTTTGTGAACGTGTGCTGTTGTAGAATCATGGATATTTTCAACAAGAAGAACAATAAACCCATTAAAGAATAAACTAACATGTACTCAAATGTCATAGTTTAGTTAGGAATAATATGCGAATTCTCCGTGTTATGCGGTTGCCTAAGTAAAATGTAACGGTTCACATTCAGTGACAAGAAACTTTTCACTGATTGAGCACAAAACATTTAATTCTCAATCCATACTCAGCAATTGGTGATCATTTTTATTAATTAGACACGAAAACATGACATGCATTTTCTTTCCTAATAGGTATGCTGCCACTTGTGAAAATCGATTTTTAAAAAATGATGTGTTGCCAGCAGCGTTTATATACTTTGCAATAAGAATTCATGAAATGAGCAACAAGACCACAACTACACTAACTGAGTCATGCATCACAAAACAATTGGTTATGGGGCAGTGATGATTTCATTCTCTTGTCCAACCGGCAAAACTGCACTTTGCAAGTATATCTTTTTGAAATGCAGAAAAAAGGTGTGATAGTGATAAAATCATGCGTAAACTTTAGCATTTATGTACTTTGCTTTAGGGATATGCTTGCTACATGTAGCATATGACATTGGCAGATACGGGTCATTTTACCTTATTAACATAATGTACAGAGCTAAACACAATATGATGGATAGAAATTGCAAAGTCATAAGTGGTACACCGCACACCTTGCAATTGTGTGAAGTATAGTTGACTGTCTCTTCACTGCCTCTATGCTATGATGGGTGACCCGATTTTAAAAGTTGAATGAAATAATGAAATGTAATAAATGAAAGAGTGGACCAAGCAAAACTCTCAATTTTAAACAGTTTGAGATTAGAATACTATAAATGTCCCGTTCAGAGTACCGAAAGAAATGATGAAAACAGATCAGTAAAAACGTTACAGGGACGCATATATTTATGTCTATATCTATGTGCCTATCGTGTAGATGGAATAAAACTGTAAAATAAATTATTGCTTTTATTTTCAATTGTGTTTTACAGATCGTGAACAAAATCTTGGAATAAAGAAAGTTAGCATTTTGGGAATGAGGGACAAACCATTACTCTAACGAGAATGAACTCATCGTCATCTACTTTCAAAAATTCTTCAATTATTGCAGCAGCAATTTCGCCTTTTCAGCAACTTTGGTGCCTTTCTCTGCCTGAAACTGTGGGAATTCGAATGAACTTCAAGTGACGTCCACAAACCAAATTTATTTTCACATAAAATACAAAGATAACAGAGGAACAGCACAATGAACCTTCCCAACACGCAGGCATGTTGCTGCTGTTGCAACAACCATTGTTGTAGCAGTAGCCAAAAACAACCTATTCACAACGATTCCGTCCATTCTTCCGACAAACATGCTACTTCCGTAGATAATGCGCAAATTTACGTCTCTCTTCCTTCCTCAAAAAGAAGATGGCGAATGCCGTTTGTAACCTCCATTAGACCAGCTTTTATCACAGAGCGTCAGTGTGTAAATCTAGTTTGTATTTTTTCTTTATGTCTGTTGTCCTTCGTAAATCTAGGAACTACTTCTGAAATACCGATAAACAGTAATAATTTTTTAAATGGTGAAAGTACTCCAGCATCACTGCCGCCATTCGGCAATCCTGTAGACTATCCGTCCATCCCAACAGCTTCCTCTTCTTCTCTAAATAATATTGTTATACCTGGACCATCAGTATCACCTGCAGTACAAATGGAGATTCCACAATCTCCATATATTACGACACAAGCATACTTTATAAATGGATATGCAAATCAAATACAGAGGGCCAACGTCACTGATCTTCGAACACTGGCAGGAAACAGACCATATCAATTGCAGTACAGAACCGTCTGTCCATTCGGAAATATAATCAATGATGTAAGTAATCCTCAACAATATTAGCTTGTTTGTTTAAGAGCTTTTAATTTTTATATGTAAGTTTAAGTAAGGAACTAGATTATAATGATGATAATAACATATCATGCAATTGAATATCATACAAATCCGTTTTTATCAAATGTGAATCAGCAATAGTTGTAAAGAAATCTTTTTATCATTTTATATTTGCCTGATAAGATGAAAGTAATGTATTTTTTCATTTTGTACGTGAATGCCTGTGGATGTTTTCCAATTTCCTTTTGGCATTCTTGCTTACGTACATATTCCATCCCAACTATAGTACAGCAATGTTAAATACATTGGTATATGTTGGCTGTTGGTATTCGTTCAATTCAGACTATCCATTTCTTTTAAATTAATTAAAGCCATTTTCTGCTATTAATAAGACAATTTAATCGGTACATTTGAATACATTTGAAAAATAATCAAGTTGAAGTTAGGAAACTTGTGAAGAGATGTGTCCCATGTTATATCGTTTTATCTTTGAACAGAAAATGAAAGTTTTATCAACTTCCTTTAAAATGCAAACAACTACATTATGTATGATGAGAAATAGTTTACTATAGACTCTTGACAACAAGACTGTAAATGACTGAAAATAGACATTTCGTTTTCAGTTAACCAATAAGCAAGTTATGATGGGCGATTACAGGAATGCAGATAAATTACAGAGACAAATTTTAAAACCTCCAACTATACTATACTATACTATATTACTTGAAATCTATTATAACTGATAATGCACTGAGCTGAACCTAAACTATCATGCTCGGTTCAAATTAATTTTGTTTCATGTAATTTAAAAAGGAGATTACAATTTCCGGTTCATTTCTTTGGTTTTGTTTGAAGCATCATCTAAACAAAGTTACTGAATCAGAAAGCTTACTTTGTAAAAATTAAAGCTGAAATATAGCAGACATCTTGGCAACGGTGTACAATGGGAAAAATTGTCTATGCCAATGTTGTGCATAAACTTAATGTCCAGATGCAAGATGTGTATCCTGCAAGAGAGCTGAACTGTGGCGGGTACAAAATTTATTACTTCTTTACTTTTTGTATTAATACAAAATGTTATATATACCTACTCAAAGTTTTGATACGCTAGACACTGTAGGTTCTTTATACCCGGTTCATTAGTTGTTTTGCTGCATTCTGGTGCGGTCGGGTACGTTAAAAACATAAGTGATAATTCAACTGAAAATCTTAAAAATTCTTTCGTTTCCAATATAGTCATTAGTTAGCTTTGAAAGCATTTATAAAGGATGCGTGCTTCCCTTAACCAATTTTTCTTTGAACACAAAGAAACGACAATTTCTAAAAGTAACAAAATTTAGAATTCCTAGCTCTTGTACAAATAACAGTTTGTAAGATAACAGAAATGTTAGTTTTTATTGCAGTTTTATGTTATATTACGTGATGTTTCATATCTCGATTGTGTTGCTAGTTTAAATAAACTTACAATATCGCAATTGTCAATTCCGAATATGAAAGTAGAAAGGATGATGATAGGGGTGGAAATGAAAAAAAAACAATGACAATATTGCAGGTTGAATAGTTCTTTTAAATTACGTGATCGTGCTTACAAGAAAAAAGTGTAATTTAAAACTAGACGCATATGTGTGTACTTATCAAGTTGCACATAATAATTAAATTGATCCTTTGCAAAATTCTCATTATTTCTGGCTTGACCTTTTATGTTTTTTGAAAAAGAAAGTAATGATGTTAAACTAAAGCCACTACTGCCACTACTCAAGTAATATTATACGAAGTTTTGTGTCATGTTAGACGTTTCACTTCAATGGTTTCACCACTGTGCCTTGCAGGTTGAATAATAAATGAATCACAATAAAAAGCAGATTTGCGATGTTTGACCAAGGTTTTTACAGCGCTTCTCACTAGGTCAATTGTGTGAGTAGTGCTGTCGGCAGATTGAAAGGGAAAAGGCCAAGTTGCGGTTTTACTGTAGCATCTTGTATTTCAAAATCTTAAGTTTAATCTACAATGTTCAATAAATTTAAATACAAAAAATACCGATTTATCTTTGAAAAAGTATATAAAAGTCTTTATACTCAAATTTTTCATTACAAAATTATTATTATGTGACTTTATTCAAAATATGCATAATAATATTTATTAAATTAATTTGGTGGTTTTACTAATAGTAGCATTGACAAATTGGAACCCAAAGAGAGATAGACAGATCTCGTGGATTTTGTTTTGCATAAAGCTTTTTAAAGTAATTGAAAATCTGGTCAACAAGTCTCCATTCATTTATGCACTAATGTGATGTCGTCGGTTGGATAGTCGAATTCACTGCATAAAATGATTGCTTTCAAGGTTTAAAGACTGCATGGTTTGTTAAACTACAATAGTAACAAAAGCAACAAAATAGTGGTTAAAAACCAATCAAGTTAACTAGTATCTTTGAATGGTTCCTCTTATTTTGGGAAAATGTGTGAACCAATTTTATCGGTTAGAATGAATAGACAGAAAACTTTGTCATAAAGTAAAAGATTGTGAACAGGGACGAGGACAAAGGGTATACAACCGCTATTTCGTTGATTTGAAGCTATTACTCAAAACGATCTATCAAATCACAGATACGAAACCCGTAATTTTACTTACAAATTATTATTTGTTTCATCCCTATCACACTTTTCATTTTGTTGTAGTTAACGAAATGGAAAATGGCTTTCATTCACTTATTTCCCGTAAATGGGTATGAAGGCGCTTTTAAGAATAAAGCTATAATATATGCAAATTAAATAGATTTTCCGTCAGTGCTTAATTGGTTCAGATAAACTTTAATAAAAAGTTACAAATGATATACGTTGTCAAATTGCTTGAAGACTTTCATGACTCATACAAGAAGAAAGCTTTTGCCAAAATTATGCTGGTGTCAAACGTAAAGTAAAAGAGTTAGTTTCTAAACAATTTTACTACTCATTTATATAAAGCGGAGAAATTATTTGTTAGAAGACGATACGGATTTGCTGCTTACTTTTCTTTTCTTGTTTGATGAATGAAGCTCAAAAATGTATTGCTACTAAGAATAACGTGGATCATACATTTTTAGAGCTTTTACACAAGCTTGCATGTGGTTGTCATGTTGATTCATGACTAGAGTATTGTCAAAATTTCCAAATTGGATTAAATTAGATTTTGCGCGGTTAAGGTATAAATTGAATGTGAAAGTTGAATAAACAAACGGAGTATACCAAACTTTCTTTGAATTTAAAAGACAAAGGAGGTTTATAAAGGACTACTACTAAAAAAGTAAAGATAGAGATAGTTAAGTTGTGTTGAAAGAAACTGAATGCACTGATCACTGATTTGTTTGTTTATTTATTTTCCGCTCCGGATTTGCCAAATGTATATTGTCACCATGAATGAGTATAATATGAGATACTCAGACAAGAATCGTGATCTCCTGTAGGTATTCAACAGAATTATTCGCAGACTAGATTAAGTCGGCAAATAGCTCCTGAATACCACCAAACGAATCAAAAACTCTGTTCTGTAATAAAATTGCTTATGAAAAAATTAAGCCACGAACACGCTATCATCATTAATCATGCTCGAATTCTAATCGAATTAGTGGTTAGAATAGGTATGCATGCAGTAGAAAGCTTGTAAATTTAAAATTGTCGGAAACCGGGAAAATAGGTCAGTCAATATGCATATTAAGGACAAAAGATACTTGGGTATACTTTTTGTATACACACAGTTTTGATTTGCTTTGATTTTAATCGAAAATAATAGCTAATACATATCCTTAGCCCAGTGCCAAGTATTAACTACTCAACTGTGTAAAAGGAACATATTAAGGCAATGTGATTTCCTTATTCGCTTTTCAAGAGAAACGGTAACCCAATCTGATAAAATTAAGAATAGAAAGTTTTAAGGCGTTTTATTTGTTTAGAAACGATAGGGTGAAAAGGTATTGACAGGATCATTATGGATGTTCACCGCGTGTAAATGTACTGTTATTTATCAAAAAGTCGTTTCGATCTTTTACGTTAAGATGACCATTGTTTACCAGTTTTTTGTCAGTTGCCAAGACAGAAAATTACTGTGCAAATTGATGATTAAGGTTAGTCTCTGGTTACTCTAATGATAATGACCATTAAATTTTAATTTATTCTATCAAGAATTACCACAAAATTAATTTTAATTTTTGCTCAGGAGAATGGTTTCTATATTTTTGTAGTTTTTGCAATTTTTAACCAATAATAATTAGACTTATCACAGATTTTTTTAAAAAAAGTTTGATTGCCTCCACTAGTAAATATGATCAATGGGTAAATAATAGTAAATTTTAAGTAAACATGAACTACATTTCTCGCGAGGTGAAGAGCGAAGTGAACAAATTTGAGTTTGGACAGTTTGGCGGGCGGTATTTAAAGAGTTATTAAAGCTGTGAAAAATTCTAAGTACTGAGAAGTTATAATTCTTTATATGTCTTATAAACGTGTTCGTGTGAATGTCATTTTTTCGCTTAAGCAATATTAGTAAATATGAATATCCTCTTACACCAACCTTTTTCTCAGTTTTATTTATTTATTAATAAATATTAAGATTGTACGCTGGCACGTCCCTTTTACCTTTGCAGCAGGTAGGAAACATTCTTGTGTAAAGGAGAAAATATTTCAAACCACACTTGGTTAAGATATATGAGTAACTCACTATGAAGATCATCTTTAAAATGGAATTTTGTACGTCTGTCTGCCTGAATGCTGTGTTTATAGGAGGAGTGCATCGAGAAACTGCATGTTAAAAAGAAGAGAGACAATATGTAAACAGTTCGTCAGATTAAATTACCTGCAAGAATCCTAAGTGAACTTATATGGTCACCGAAATGTGCAAAATACTTGGATACTTGAGTTTTCCGGTTATTTCGGTTAAGTCAATCGTATTCTTGTTTGATCAGCCCACAAATTAAACACCAAAATATTTTCATGGCTCAACGCAAATGTATTTTGCACATACCTAGTTTTAAGTTAGGTCTTAGGACCAAAGTTGAAATTCTAAACCTTGCTGGGCTGTTTGGTAGGGGCTTATGAAATGGAATTTAAAATGCCTTTAATATGGTGTACCATATATATGTACCATAAATAAAAAGGTATATCATGTATTTTTGTACTTAAATGAAGGTGAGGGAGTAATGTTCCTATACGAAAGAGGATGTAACAATTGCTAACAAGGATCTTCATTTTTAAGAGGAGGATTACATGTTTTCTTTTTGGTGTAACGGACGATAAGACATCCACATCCTTTATCTTAGATCTGAGTCAACTACAGGAAAGGGGTGGAAATGTATGCACCGAAAATAAACGAAACCGTTGCAGAAAAGGGATGAACAATGATTAACATTTTTTAGCAAGTACTGCGGTGTGCCGTATGTATCAAAAGATTATGTTCAAGTTTGTATGCACATGGACTCATCCACTTGGCAAAAGGAAGGAACAAAGAACAATAAACTTATCCTTGCTTCACTTACAGGAAACTATCTATGCATTAAGATATTTCTTGGATCTTTAGACTAAAGGGGTTGTTGTAATACCTATACCTATGCTTTACTGGTTTTTGTACCCATAAATAACTTAAACATGTAATAGTTAGTATCCGATGACTGACTTGAAAAAATTTGAGTCGAGTAGGTAGTTTCTTTTTGGGTATATTGTATATTAAACTTGAACGTTCATTGCAAAGTTAATTGCTTCCGGACGAACATAGTACACCTGGCTCATCATCAGCCATTTCATCTTATTATTTCATATTTCTCTGCCATTTTTGGGCACGCTATTTTCCAACATTTCTTTGTCCCACGATCACGAACCCTTGCGACGCACTGATGTAATAATGTGTTTTTTTGCAACTGTTTGTTTAGTTAAGATGCATTCAGACTTTCCTTGCATGCCAGAAAACGTATATTTTTCTTTCAAGGTTAGTTAATGTTACAAAACTATCCGATTTTGAAAACTAAAAAACCGCAATATATACTTAATATTATTAAATTGTATGTTTGTTTTTGCGTACATAGTAAAGGAAATCTGGCAACAAAAGTTGGTATAGCATCAAGCACTCAAAAATTCTCTGGATGACTCCTTCCTGGGAGCTCGACTATAACAAATTATAAAGATGGAACAACATAATTAACTAAGTCACGGTGCATGAACAAAAAGGAAGAAGCAAAACTAACTGCTGTAACTACTTCAATTGCATAACCAGGTTTGCGTGCAAGTTTATATGACCTTAAGAAAGTGACAGCGTTTGAACAAAGATTCAGGCATACATCATGATAGTTTTTGACTCATAACAACTCGTTCCTTAGGTAACGTTATTACAATACATGTAGTGCACGTTTGTGAGAAAAACCAAAGCAGATAATATATTGATTACGCGTATGATAACAACATGTAGTATATTTATCATGTGTATTATTATTATAACGCAAAGTCTACAATATTTATTGCATATTGAATATCAACAACTTTTACTAGTTTCTGCATAAGAAAGTTGTAAATCGTAAGCAATATAAACACGTTGTTTCGCATATTTTTTATATTTAGTTTTTTGCAAGAAAAAGTTATTTTGTAGTCATATCCATCCCAAACGTACTACTGTATTGAATTGTTAAGGAAACGTAACGCATATTATATGAATCTTTTCCAAGTCATCGGTTTTTGAAACACGCAAAGTCATTTATTCTCAGATGAAGCATTGTGAACTATTTAAAACATCTTTTTCCTAACATTTCCTACATTACATACGCGTTATGCCTTTGTTGCATTGTACATGTCAGTATTCATAGCTAAAATCTTGCATACTTAAATCAAACTGGTAATTAACTCTACTTCGGTTACACAAATGTGATTGTAGGCTGATCATTGACAGAATGGGAGCATGCTCTCTTCAAAGAAATAAAAATAATAAAGTAATAATAGCAAGGTGGTTTATTATAAACCGTTTATAAAAAGCAACTGACAACTATGCATTATATTTCATCCTTTTGCTTTGCGCCTATCTATTAAAGGTGTATTTGTTTAAGAAGTGCGTGACATGTCCAATTATTATTACTGCTGCAATTGAGGATTTACCGGACCGAAGATCTTAGCTTATATCTCCAATTAGAAGAGGAACTGAAAATACACTTAATTATTCATGATATGCTTTTAAAGCAATCCAAGAGATTCAAAATACGTACCACAATTTCTTTGTCGATATTCCACAAGCACCACAAACATGACAGTTCATCTTTCATCAAAGTTAACTTTATGATACTTAAGGCGAAAAAGAGGATGGTGATCGTTACCGTTTGCGAGTTTGTTCGACCTCCATATTGGTATGTTCAAGACGTTCTTTACTCAGGCTATTGTACTCAACGTGATTTTATTATAGGCAACAATTATTGTTTATCAGGGCACAGGATATTTTTATGATGATGCATATAAATGCAAACCAAAGACAACATCTCTAAACGTGATATGTGGTAAAGAAACAACAGTTAAAGGAGCTAGTGAAGTTTTCTTGAGGTGACAACCAAGAAATTAGGTCTTCTCGGGGTTTACAATTTTGCCAAGTACATACTAGCTACTTAAGCCAAGCTACTTACTCCTCTATTGTGAGCAATGTCTGACAAGAGGTTCGCCGGGTGTTGATGGTGCTGCTGTTGTTGTGGTTTGATGCGATGTGAAAAATCCTTCTTCCTTTTCTAGGTTGAAAGTGGCATTTTGTAAAAAAGCTGCATCATCATCAATCGTAAACAGTACTTGTATTTACTACCGGTACCTAAAAACTGCAAACTACCTGAATGAGTGGGATGCTGGTAGGTGGCTTTCATTATCTCATCATTAGCAACTTGATTCTTTTTCTTTTTAGTAATGAAGTATGAAATGCTAAAATATATTACATGCAAGAGACAATGCAAAATGACGGGGGAATTTTATAGCGTTTTGAATATTATCAGTTACTCGTATGTTTCTGTTAACTAATGATAGTATCATCAACCCATACTATTCTTTCTCACTTTTCAATCATGGTAAACTAAATACAAAGGGTATTTAAGGGCAAAGTTTTTCATGAACAATTTTTAGGATGGTTACACATTAGTTTAAATCTACAAGTTTGTCAAGTTGTTCAAAAAGTAATTAACTCAGCTAGCTTTTTGAAAATCGCCAAAAGAATATAAAAATAAAATGAACGCTTAATAGTTGGCGTCTTGAGTTACCATGGTGGATACAACTATTTTCGCCATTTTCCGCGATTCTGCATGTTGCAAGCTTCATTTAGCCCATGTTCTTGTACCTTACTTTTTCGGGAACACTAAGGTTAAAAATTATAATATACATAAATAGATCTACATTACCCATACAAACGTTTTTCTTTTGTGTTACCATCATTAAAAGAGCGTGCGGTACATCATATAAGCCAAAAATCTGTTTTCTTTTCTCCTTCCACTTTAATTTTCTCCTGACAAATATATCATGCATTTGTTCGATTTACCTTATTCTAAATACCCAAAAAAGGTGTTCTGGTAAATGGAAAGCTATAAAATGTACGCCGTGGCATACAATCACTAATCACAGTGTGTGTGTTACGGTACCATTTGTATACTTTTGGAAGTTTATAGATGTACCAGAGAAATCTGAATACTTGTTTTTTCCTGCACGTGAAGCTATAAATCTTGTTATATGATATTTATAATGCTTATAGACAAACCACCCCGGTTTCTACCGTAAAAAATTACTAAAAACGTTTAGAAGAGTGTGTGCAAAACTATACAATATGTAACGAGCACAAAAATAATGGTATCTTTTGCAACAATGCACTAACTGAGATAATAATAATGAAAAATGATGCCGATGACGATGAAGGTGGAGCATTGTCGTTATTACTTCAGAGAGTCGTGCAAAGAGGATCACAAATCACATTGGACTCAAATAATCTTGTAATAATAAATAATAATAACAATAAATTTGTACACGTTTCATATACGCACAGTGTCGGTAAAATTTTCAGCAGGTTTAATGCTGAGAACGTGTAAAGTTTTTCTATTCAACAGAATCCGAACATCATACACGTGAGGATAATGTGATGATGCATGTATTTATGCGTACATCATGCATGAAAATTTGACATATCTTTCTGACTGAACACTAAACATTATGTTCATTGTATATTAATGATTGTATGCATGTGTGGTTTATATTTGCTGTTTAGGGCGAGCAAAAATTCTATTTTTTAAAAGAATGCTAATGTGACAGGGAGGTGCAGCATAACGGTAGTTTATTTGGTGGATCCAACAGTGTTGAAGTTAAGCTCAGCACTACGCATTGTACACAGGAAACGTCAATGGTTTGCAGATTATTGGCATCTAATGTCTTCCGCGATATGATGTGCAGCTATTTTCCCTTAACTTATCATTATATAAATCGGTTTAAAGATTGAATGTAATACAACAGTCGAGACACAACAAAAACTCAGGAAAGAGACTAATCTTGAATTATAATCTCTGCATTTGGTCTAGTATTGAAAATATTTACTTTTTGCTAAGCCAGGTCATAAAACCTATGGTCACGTTTTTACCTCTACTAAACTACAAAAACTGCAAATGCCTTTGTTTCGAAACATAGTTTTCAAATTAAAATGTTTTATGTTTGCATTTATGGTGTTTTATATCTTTACATCATGTGTATAGCAAGCATGGTCGAGTAGAAAATTTGTTCGATGCAGTGGAAATGATTTAACGTTGGAATGTTCCGCTGTGTTGTTTTCTATTATTGATAAAATCTAATCAGAAGAATACACGTCACAAAGTTTCATCCCACAATAAAATCCCGAGTTATCATGTCTAGTAAATAATGAGGAAAGCAATGAACAAGTCAAATAACAGTGTCAGAATGAAACGTGAGTTTTTGGTTTTTAAAACAGTCTGTTGTATGTGCGATGCGATTCTGCGCTATAATACTCGGATATGCATACTGCACTTTTATATCTATTATGTGTATTATTACAGTTTCAAATGACATGTACTCATGTATGTCACCCAATTAAAGCATAACATGATGTCATCAGGTGCAGTTAGGAAGGTGATTGTAAAACTTTGTAACATTCATTTTCTATAGAAGCAAGGCAGATTAAACTTTGTTGGTATGCATACAAGTAGACCTGTATTCTGCCAGAACAATAACAACGGATGACCGGGCGGAAGGCAGCGGTAGTTAACAACAAATAACATTTTCCTAGGTGCTGTTTTCACCTAAATTGCACATATTTTTTATACATATTATGCTACTACTTTAGTAGAAATTGTGTTGTTTCATACTATTCAAGCATCATTCTTATGAAACGCAAAAAATCCCTTAGAACCATTTTTTGATACTAATTTACAATTTCAATGATTTGCATGCATTGATGTGTATACAAAATGGGGGGAATGCTAATTTTTCTGGATTTCCCTTCTTGTTCGATGATCTTGAACTATATATCTCAGATCAAATCTGGCATCGTTATAGCATGAACAATTTCTGGTATTTTTTAAAATTTTGATGCATCGGTCAGTGGTGAATATAAGATTTGGACTAAACTAATGATTTCCGGTTTTAGCGCTAAAAAGTAGCAAATGGTGTACTGTTACATTTGTCTGAAGATGTTCATAAATTGACGTTTTATTGTAATTTTTGCGCTTATGTGACAGATTAATACAATGAAAATTACATTTGCCAACAAAAGTTACACTATCATATAAAACATACGTAAAAACCCTTTATACTTTATCGTATTTTAAATTTCTTACAAAAAATATAGTCAGTGAAATTTTCAAAACAAAAATTTTCTCTTGAGAAGCTTCGAAGGTATACATTTTGTTGTAGTCACGAGTTTGATGGAATCTCGTGAAAATTTTATGATATTCCTAATTTCACCATGCACGAGTTTATTTCAAACTTGCAATAGAATATCATGACACAGAATGAATCCATAAGTTTGCTTGTAACTTGGTGTTTGACAAGACATTACTACTTCTACAATAAAAGAATTTTGCAAGCTAACAAATAATTTTGCAAGAAAATTTTAGAAGTGAATTCCACATACTTATTTAAAATGCTTTAACGTCTTTGTTATTTATTAATTTCCGCATTTGGTGTACGATTTAAAACAAAATAGGAATTTTATTCGTGCAAACAATAAGTTTAAATCTTTTATTAAATTCTCACAATATATACACTGCGCTGCATGCTGTAATAGAAACTTGTAAACATTGATTCTATTGATGCATAATATTATTGATAATTTCTTTTTATCATCCTCGAAACTTTGAAACATGTTTTCACGCCTCCAAAAAGGGTGTCATGAGCTAATTATTTTGTTGAATCTTGCATCAAAATGATAGAGATGGATCATATCATATCCATCCTAACCTTGTGCATACAGCTAGCTTTTTTCAAATTTTCCTTGTACTCATTTTGTCATTATTGTAGCTCGGTAAATTCAATCCAGTTTTATTATGATAGAATAAATGAAACTATTGTGTTTTAGGATTATATTTTTAGAGAAAATCAGTATAAAAGGCGAAGATTTGACGATGAGATGTAACGATGTGAGACAATGCACTTGAACTGTAACCAAGTTCATGGTAGTTTGTTTTTGTTCGCTATAATAATCTGACATATTGTTGTTGTTCACATATACAGAAGAAACGCTGAAAATAAATTACATTCATACAAATGAACATTTGGCATTGATAACCTCATCGTCATCATTATCAAAACCGTTTGATAACGTTTTATAAAAAGAAACGAGGCAGGCATATTTACATTTAACAAAGAAGAGTGAGCTTGAGTTAATGATGGATGAATTTGTCGGAATAGATCAGTATAATAACGACAAACGTACTGTAGACAATCTTTTATGCAGGTTTATTACTATCTACCGTATAATCATTAGTGCACGTTAAAACCGGGCGTGTGTTAGCACACTATTTATCTTTTAAGCTTACATCCTCTTGAAAAAGTTTTTTTCTTCATGCCTCAATAAATGCTCAATAAAGGTAAAGAGATAAGGAGAAGATGAGTACAGCTACATCAATAATAAATGAACAATACATTATACTGAATGCACAAACCCGTAACGTCACCGTATAAACGTAACTGTGCGATAAATCCGCAAAAGAACGTGACAGACATGACATGACGTTGCAAATGCAAGAAATGCGGGGAACTACTATTTTTCTTTCTAGCTGCTATCACTGTTGGTGTTGACGATCATGATAACGATGATAACGCACAACTTAGGAACAAACAGGAGTCATAAAGCATGGTTTTGTGTATGCATGAAATTATCAAAAAATCATATTATTATAATAAGTACCTTGCCTCGTGAAATTCAGCGCTACATTAATCTTCACATCAAAACCTGACGGAATGAGAGCTTTAAAGAGAAAAAAAAACCGGCGTGTCATGACGGACAGATTTTCCCTCGAGACACTTTGTAATGCAAATCTAAGGAAAAATTAAGTGTGTTGTTACCATTCTATCTAACTTACCTAGTGGTGGTAGTGGTTAGAAGCAAATATTATAATATGGCCTTCTAAATACTTAATCCATCGGGTTTGCTGATTATATGCTCCCAAGTTCTTTAAGAGGAAATACCGTAGAATGTGGTCTAATGCAGTTGCTAGCAATAAAATTGGCAAATCATGGTTTACATTATTCCAAGTATATGCGCTAAATAATGTTGGCGAGAATTCCAAATTGATCGCCCAATTATGGAAAGTTATGATGACCACTAAACTCATTAATGTACACATACTTGATGCATTAAAACACTAGTGCGTGGCTGATTTTACAGTAAAATGGGAGTTTTCCTTAGTTTTGATCTTGCCTTGATCTTTTAACGTTTTTTTCTGTACATTTTTAAATGATATTTTTTCAAGTTTCATTTTTAGAAATAAATCATGTAAATTTTGTTTGTCTTTAATAAACCAACGAAAGTTTAAAGTTTAAAGATTATACAATGGTTTACACTAGCCAGATTTGTAAGTAGAATGAGCGTTTTGAAGTATGAAGTATGATAAAACTTAAAAATTGCATTTTTGTTTGATTCCAGGATAAATTTGCTCTAAGATTCAATAGCGAAGGATATCTGACATATCTCGAACTGCCACAAGAAAATCGGTCGTCCCGCTCCAAAAATATTGTGGCAGACGGACTTTGGCATTCGGTGACCTTTGACGGACGTCATGTTTTCATTGATGATCCAGACAGCAATGACAGAAACACTGGAACGAGCATTCTTTGGGATACCACTATGGATAACGAAACAGCCAATCACAAACTACATTTTTTTGATGGATTTGTAGGCTGCATTCGCCTTCAACTTCCTCCCAATAACACAATTCCCGCAAACAGTTTGGACCCCGCTCAAGGCGGAAATGCTCCTTCGGAGCAAGATCATTTTGTCCTATTCAAAGGCTTGCAAAAATATCAGCCTTGTAACGATGTACAATTTGATCTGGAAAGCTCGGCTCAGTGCTTCCAGCCAGAAAGCTTTGTACTTTGTAGCAAGTGTGAAAACAACGCTAGCTGTGTTTTCACAGACGGAAAAAATGAATGTCAATGTCCAGAACCTGAAGATGAGTTTGTGCGATATGTTCCACCATTCTGTAGCAAAGAAGGAGCAGTGCACAATTCCGCCTTGGATGACATGACACCGGAATCCCGAGAGTTGCATGCTGCCATGGGGGAGCAGGATGACCTTTTGGTTTCATCTACAACTGGATCATCTCGCTCCTCTTTCATTCCACACTCCTCCCCCATAATATCATCTACTACTGAACATATGGCGGCTTCCTCCTCCGTTGAACAAAGTAGAGTATCTTCACCGGAAATTGCCAACTGTTCGTGCGTTCGCGGAAGTTGTGTCTACGAAGGAGCCAATTGGAGTTGCAACTGTTCTGGCACTGAATACAGAGGGCGAACTTGCAACAATGATGTTTGCGATGAGAACCCTGGCATCTGCGGAAAGTTTGGCAAATGTTTTGATGATCCAGAGAGCGAACTCGGCTTCGAATGCTTTTGTCGCCCCGGCTTCACGGGGGAATTGTGTGATATCAACTTTAATGAATGCTTATCAAATCCATGTGTGAACGGAACTTGCGAAGATGGAATTAATACATACACGTAATCTAATAACATAATTTCATATCCTACGTTCATTTAATTTTTTAAGTGCAATATTTTTCATGTAATAATTCTAATTCTCCAGTTGTAATTGTCAACCCGGCTACAAAGATAAGAATTGTGAAACGGAAATAAATGAGTGCGAACCTAACCCATGTCAACATGGCAGTACTTGTACGGATCTGGTTGCTGACTATTCCTGTGACTGCGTTGCCGGCTTTGAAGGGAAGGATTGTGATATAAACATTGATGAATGTTTATCAAAACCTTGCCAAAATAATGGAATTTGTACCGATCTTATTGCTGATTATTCTTGCGACTGTGAGAACACTGGCTTCAAAGGGGTAAACTGCGAAATCAACGTGGATGACTGTGAAAGTAATCCTTGCCAAAACGCTGGCAATTGCACGGATGGAATCAAAAGCTACAATTGTAGCTGCTATGCAGGCTACGAAGGGGAAAACTGCGAAATTGACATTCCAGAGTGCGAAGAAAATCCATGCAAAAATGAAGGAATATGCTTTGAAAAGTCGCATGAAACGACTTATGAGCCTGGACAGGTATATAAATATCATTTATTATGTCGTTGTAAATGTTTATAGGTATTTCTATATAAAATATGTGTTTATGAAATTACAGCCTCTGGAACACCTTTTGTTTGACATGTCAAATGCAGCCGGATATGTTTGCGTATGTCAAAACGGCTATGAAGGCGAAAACTGTGAAACTGACATTGATGAGTGTCAACTTACCGAAAATCCATGTAGCGGTCACGGAGAATGCATCGATCGCGTTGCAAGATATGATTGTAAATGTGGCAAAGGGTTCAAAGGCGATTATTGTGAGATTGACATTAATGAATGTGAACCTAATCCTTGTGAACAAGCTAAAGAATGCAAAAATTTGGCTGGGGATTACTTTTGCGAATGCAATGATGGGTGCGTATTAAAAGTTTTTAAATGTCTCTAATTTTATGAATGCAAAAAAACAATCTTTCAAATGCTTAATATAATATGATTCATAGGTATGGAGGCAAAAATTGCACTGTTGCGCTGACGGGCTGTATCACAAACGTCTGCTACAATGAAGGCACCTGCTCTCCAGTGTACGATGAGTCCACACACAGCCATTCCTTCCAGTGCACATGCAAACCTGGATTCACAGGTATGATTTTAATATTTAAAAATTAAAATTACACTACATATTAAAATTCTAACTAAGTTTACCTGGTTTTACAGGAGATACTTGCAACATAAAGACAACAATGGCCTTTAACGGATCCAGTTTGGCAGAAATCGTCAAAAACGATGATGCATTTGCAAACAACAAGTATAATCTCAACTTTCACTTTAGAACAACTCTTCCAGACGTTGTGCTAGCTGTCGGTCAAGGGGGTACCTACTTTTATCTTGGGCTCTCGGGTGGCAAACTAAACCTTCAATCTTCATTAATAAATAACTTGCAAGGAATGTCATCAGGAAACAATTTACATGATGGCAAATGGCATAAAGTCGTGGTGTCGATCAACAGTAGTCATGCGATTCTTAGTGCAGATATAGAACAAGTCACACTGCCCATTGCAGAAGTTGAAGACATACCGCAACAACCTACTGGGTTTAATTATACTATTCTCGGTGGCCTAAAGTCCAGTTTAGGCTTTCTCAATAAACATGATCTTAATCCGTTTGTTGGATGCATGCAAGACGTGCGCATTAATGATGACAGAATTTTACCGGAAGAAGCGGAAAACGTTAACTTGACCAACATTGCTTCACAATGTGTACGCAAAGATCAGTGTAATCCAAATCCGTGTCAGAATGGGGGAACTTGCACAGATCTCTGGCAAAAGTTTACATGCAACTGTCCCAGACCACATCTCGGAGGAAGATGTCAATATTGTAAGTTGAAAATACTTGTTTCTTGTATTAAACTTTTGTTCCATTTCAATAGTTCATGCTTAAAAACTACTTCAAATGTATTGTATAGCTTATGTTGCTGCAACATTCAACCATGAAGACAAGCCAAACTCATTGGCAACTGTTGATATTCCACCTGGAAGATTTGGAGGAATATTTGACATTTCCATGTTTGTCAGGACAAGAGAGTCTCGTGGAACCATATTTTTGCTGTGTGACAAAGAAAAGGGTCTGAATGGTTCCTACATTGAAGCGAGAATAACAAAAAGTGGAAACCTGGTAGTCGAAGCCAAGTGGACAGGTTCTGCGGACGGAACTGACGATTTAAAACCAGAACCCTACACTGTAGATGATTCACTTTCCGATGGAAACCCTCACTTGATATCTGTTCAGAGGGATAAAAACTTTGTTATCATCAAAGTTGACGACTCGGAACATTTTAGGAAATCACACAGTAATCGAGTGTTCAGTCCCACAGTCATGTACATTGGTGGAAAGCCGGCACATTTGACGAGTCAGGATGCCCCATTACCCGTCCCACTTCAGGAAGGGCATTCTGGTGAAACCTCCACCTCACTACCTGATGGATCAATTGACAACAACACGGAAGGTAGCACAGCAGATTCCGATGGAAGTACTGAAGTGCTAGTTCCTGAAGCATTCAGGTTCAAGGGAACTATTCAAGATGTTAGAATCAACCTAAGTTCGCCTGACCCTAGCCCAACAATTGGCCACACTTCTCATTCTAAGGCTCAAAATGTTTACATTGTCGAATTTTTCAATTTATCGGAGGTCAGGAAAATTACGAAACTCTAATCAAAACTACTATACTTTTGGTACATAAAAGCATTTATTGAATTTTTTGTTTTTTTTATCGTAAACTTACAGATTCAGCAAATGAGGCAGTCTTTAGGAACGGTGACTATACAAAACCTGCGTGAAGGTACAGTCTCGGATGATCACTGCAGGAGCAATCCTTGCGTGAGAGGAACGTGTAGCGTTACGTGGAATGACTTTAAATGTCATTGTTTCGATGAGTATGATGGAAAACAATGTGACGTACGTTTGCGTTGTGCTGACGTACAATGTCCTGAGCGAAGTGCCTGTAAAAATATTGGACACACTGGGTTTGAATGCGTGGCAGATGCGGCATTTGATGGCAAAGGACACACCACTCCACACTATGTTTTAGTATCCAACTCTACAACCGATCTATCTTTCAACGAATTGAGCTTCAGGTACATACATTTTTTTAGCTCACACTTGTAAGCTTCAACTAAATATTAACTACAGTGTTTAATAGTGCAGTTTCATAACTATAATTTCAAAATTGACATTACAGGTACCGATCCAAACGGCCAGGAAACATACTACACATGTCCAACGGTACTTCCTTCCTGCGAATCAGTTTGGAAGTTAGCGAACATGAAAGTGCTGTGATATTTCACTTTTTAAACAATGTTAAGCTGCCACTCATCAATTCAACCATTTTGGATGGAGAATGGCATTCCATAGGATTACGATTTTCCCCTCCAGAAAACCCAACAGATCATTCTGTTACTCTTTCGTATGATAGACATGAGCGAGTGTTTGAGGATTTTGAGTTTTATTCGAACCATTATTTGCGCGACTTGATTTTGGGGCGAAACGTGGATATTGTAGTTGGAAGCTCACTTGCCATTGATGACTACGGCAGACCCATCTCAACAGATCAAGGACATAGTCATAGTCAGTATTACAGAGGCTGTTTGCGAGATGTATACATTGGAAACTACAGGCTTCCGTTTATTTCACCAAGTAAACTGGAGGAAGCCAATCCGGGTATTCAAAACAGAAGTTTCATTGAAAACACAGCTCCAACAGCTTTTTACATCAACGAAAAGTTCCATCATTCGGAACAGCATCTTCCGCGCCTTGGATGCATTTTGTGTTATGAAAAAGACTGCAAGAATGGTGGCCAATGCACAGATCCGACGCAATCTTATGATTGTTCATGTGCTCCAGGATATGAAGGAGAAACTTGCGATGTAATTACTTATTTTATTTGAAATTCCTTTTAAAGTTACTTTTAAAAAAATACAATTTAATTTTGGTCTCCTCCTTTGACTTTCAGAGAGATATTGACGAATGCGTAGATAACATGTGCCAGCATGGTTCATCATGCGTGGATGGCATAAGCAATTACACTTGCTCCTGTGTCAAAGGATATGATGGATGGCTGTAAGTAAAGGATCTTGAAAGAAAGTGATAAACTATCACTTATAATCGCAAATAACCTTACTGAAATTTATTTTTTTGCTTGACAGGTGCGAAAACAATATTGATGAATGTGAAGGTGACGGGGCAGAAAAGTGCAACAACCAGGGTGAATGTCAGGATGGTATTGGAGAATACAAATGTGTTTGTAATGACGACTACACCGGAGCCTATTGTGATAAACCTAAAAAGTCAAGTTGCAAAGATGATCCATGCGAACATGGTGCAACTTGTAATGATGTCGGCATCCAACCCAATGGAGTTTCATTTGAATGCCACTGTGCTCCAGGTAAGCACAATTCACAAAAGTTGCTTTGCCAAGTGTGGTGAAACATCATTTATGATGCTTTAATTTATATTATTTTCATGATAAAAACAGGTTGGGAAGGTGAATTTTGCTCCGAACGAATAAACTACTGTGAGAATGCAAACTGTAGAAATGGAGACTGTGAGAATACATTTTTCGGGTATAAATGCAATTGCTTGGCCGGTTTCGGTGGTACAAACTGCGAAATCAACATTGACGATTGCAATCCTAACCCTTGCAAAAATGGGGGAAAATGTAATGATGGAATTGCCACTTTTAGCTGTGATTGCACTAATACTGGATTCATGGGTACGATTATCTTTTAATAAAAATATAGTTATGAATTATTCTTCCGCATGATATTTACTATATTTGTATATTTACTTAGGTACTAATTGCGAGGAGGACGTTGACGAATGCGACGCCTTTCCCTGGCATGCAACTCTTAATAACTGCACACCACCTCTAATCTGTGAAAACTTTGTTGGAGGCTACCAGTGCTCTTGTCCGGATAAAACGTTGTGTGGACCTGAGTGTGACATTGACAATCCATGCTACAAACCCGAAAATTTTACTTGCTATAATGGCGGTACTTGTATAGCTGAATGTGGCGACCCAAGTAAAATTGAAGCAAAATGTTCATGTTTGCCAGGCTTTGAGGGTGAACAGTGTGAATCGAAGGAATATCTTTCAGGAAGACCTTCCGATGACAGGGTGGATATTCTGCTAATTATCATACCAGTCCTTGCTGCTATTCTAATAGCTGCAACAGTGGGTATAATTATATTGGTAAGAATGGCTCGTAGAAAGCGGGCAACCCGTGGTGTCTATTCGCCATCTCAACAAGAATATTGCAATCCTCGGGTAGAACTTGATAATGTAATGAAACCACCGCCAGAAGAAAGGCTTATCTAAGTTTATCAATTTTTGCAAAACTGAAACATACATACACTCTAGTTAATGAAATGTATTTTACTGTATTTTATTAAACCGAGAACTTACATGAACACAACGTCTCATTATTCAGCTTTAATTTTAAAAAACATTGACAATTCTTAATGTAAGTATATTTTTCAAAGAAACAATTGAAATCGCTCTGTTTGAAAAAAATACTGATTATTCAACTACAGTGATCAGTTTTGCTCTACGAATGAAATGTATTATAGACTGGTATATTGCATGTAAAGTACTTACAAATTTAACCTTCAAATATCACCCATGTAGATATATAGCTCATAGGGGTTACATATTTAATGTAAATTATATGTACGACAATCTTTTTATTTTTAAAAACTTCTGAAGGAGTGAACTGCGCTGGATGTAGTATGATAACGACAGAAAGCAACGGACAAGTAATTTTACATGAGCTGTGTATACTCTTTTTAATCTTGCTATCGATTATATTAATAGCGTATCGTTCTCATAAAAACCTCAAATTATCTCGAAATCTCTGTAAGTATATTCATCTATGAAGACTTGATGCTATATTTTCAATGTCACATTATTTAGAATTCTTTGATTTTCACCAACAAAACATTCCAGCCCGAGTATCTTTGTATTGATATGTGTAGGCGTTTTAAAAGATCATTAGAGTACAGGTTCATTTTTGCATTTTTTGTAATTTTGCCATTTTAATTTATAATTTATTGTACTACATTATATTACTTTGTTAAAGATGTATAGATGTGCCATAGACGGATAGAAAGGAAAGTGCATAGCATTCAACGATAATGCCACAAAATTGACATTTAGTTAATAGAAAAATATTATATTCTCTCATTTTAGCGTTTGCATTTTCCAGTTTTCTGTTTGTGATGTGTATCTGGTGAAATTAATTTTTAGCAGTTATATTTGCTCGTTATTTCTAAGTTGTGTACATGTGTTTGTTATGAAATTGTCGGATAAGTTGAGAACAAAAACCGAAGTTTCTATAAAATGTATTATGATTTTTTAAGAAACCTCCGAATACAAAATAATAAAATATTCAATTAAATGATATAGCTTGTGTTTGTGCATATTTATTTTTCTGAACAACGAACCTTTCAAAGTACTTCCTGTAATTTTAATACAGATATGAAAAGGCGATTTCTGTCAAGTAGCTTTACATTCCACAATTTAAATAATGGAAAATTCAATTTGCCCCCTGACTACCATTTTACGAATACCATTGAGAAGCTACGAGTCTTTCTTTTTAGAAGAAAAAGCTAGAAAAGAAGATAGAATGTTCGTGGAATCGATTACTAAGAATATGAAACATTCTCATCAGATAAGGGGATGAATGCAAAATAGGGAACGTTATAAATGTGGCACATGTATCGACGTATCAGTAAACTATCAAAACTGTATACAAAGACGTACAGTGATAGTATAATTATATCCTCATTTCGTATATACTGCCTATTCGAACATTTTTAGTAGTATTCCTTCTTCCTGCGTGACACAAAGCCTGAGTCAAAAATGAATGGAGCTCAATTATTAGCAACTATACCCATGCTTCACGAATTGCAATTATCGATTGTGTCATATTTTGAAATAAAAGTCTCTAGGTATAATTTGGAATGTCTGGAAAGATTATACTCATTCTAGTCAGTGCATCATAAAATATGCTCGTTCTAAAAAGCATTTCGGTGATCGATAAGAGGTACCTATATCCTGTTTTAAACACAAACGTTTAAGGGTGTTTGACTAAACTGATGTCAGCATTCCAAATTAGTTTGTTTTCATGAAATCATATACGACTACCTCCTTCGCTGATTAGTCTAATGTTCTTTCAATTTCCGGTCATTATACCTTACGCTTACGTCACTTTCCTGTGCTGGGGATCTATATATTCACTCCATTTTTCTGAAAAATTTCCATTAAGATTCGTGAAACCACTAAGAATAGTAAGGTGGCTTGCATAATATTTTGTGACATGTAGTGCTGTTTTATTTTTACTTCAATTTGCGAGTAAATTTATAAAAGTTCAAAAATGAAGTTTAATAAATCATTTTTTCTGATCATTGTTATCTTTGCTTTCTCGGCACATTCCACTACGGGATGGAGCGGGTTCAATCAGCAGTGCTCCCATCAGCAAAATCGACCAGACAGTTGTGATCCACGCTCGTTTCTTGTTTGCGGACAGGATTACCGTTGTCAGTGCCGTTTTGACATGACCTGGATACCCGCTTATGCACGATGTGTGTACAAAATAGACAGTCCGTGCAACAAAGCGGATCATGGTTCCAATTTACCTGGCTGTCCGCCAGATGCTTATTGTCACTCGAGTACATACTTGTGTGCATGTCGGGCTTCACTTCGACCAACAAAAGATAAAAATGGTTGTACAAATGGAGCCACTACGTTCGGTTTAAAATCTTCTGGATTTTTTATGTTGGTTCCGTTTGCAATCGCCCTTTGGATATATGAAAAATTATAAATCAGTATAGAAAAAATGACAATTAAAAGAACAAGAGTAAAACATACTTTCCTAATAAGACTATGGGTTTCTTTTGTATTTATTTGTATATGTATTTGGGTGTACATGAAATATAGTAATGTGAAAAAATGTGTACGTTATTATATGCATATAACTGTAATAAAAAACTCCAATAAATTTAACAAGTTTTATTTGTATCTTTAATGTAACGTAACAAAATAATATGGAATTGATTGAAGCATGTTATAACATAAATACTAACTGGCTTGGCACATGAAAGGGTACGTTTTTAAGGTTTCATCGAAACAACTATTGTCGGCAAAATCTACTTTCTGTATTCGATAACGTTTTAAAATCCTTTCAATATATTCAGAATTCGGACCGCTAATGATGCTTTTACGAATCTGAAGAGTTTCAATGTGTGGCATGTCCCAGCATGAGTAAATGAGATCATACAAGCCTCTACATTCTTGAGTGTCGAATATATGAAGTTTTTGCAATACCTGCCAGTTCACTTGACAAGCTTCCTCGGAGGTTTTAAGAGATCGCCGAAGACTTTTACATACCTCACTACCTTTTATAGTAAGCTCTTCTGCATATGGCACAGCATCTACTAGCTCTTCAATTGTTTGGGGTGTAACATACCCAGAAATTTCTACACTTCTAATTATTTCATCGGACATTTGTGTATTTTGAAAGTTGGGATTATCTCGCAAATCACTTCCCTTTTCTATTTTAAGCGTTGCTTTAAGTGGGAGATAATGTACATCTTTTAAATAAATAATAAGTCTATCTACGTCACTCTGAGTGGGATTACCATCTATTCTAAAATATGCAACATTGTGGCCACAAATCTTAAGCCAGTCCTCGGCAAACTCAGAGTCTGACTCAAGGTGCAAAACCAAAGCAAACTTACTTGGAGGGCAACTTGTAGCTTTCAAGTCGGTCGCATCTTTAGCATGTAGCTGCAATACCGGGATTCCTGCAGGCAGGTCATATTCAACTCTCCACTCCGAATTAAAAGATTCGGCAATTTTAATTTGGCTTATTTTAGGTATTATTGTAGAATGTTCAGGTGGGCTTATTTTGAATGTTTCAATAATCATTGGATTAATATAACGAACATGAACCCATAAATATAAAATAATTATACTAGCAGCCAGAAAGCATCCTGATATCACCGCTCTCCAAAACAGCCACTTGTTAATTGGGGATCTTCCGTCAATATCATCACGTGAAGCTGCATCTGTGAATAGATGAACCCCAAAGAATGAGCATGATGTATTATTAGGCATGACACAACACAACAAACATATGAAATAGGACATATGAAATATATATGAAATAAATGACAGATTGACATTGACGTGCTTGTAAAAGTTAATTTTCAACGTACCAGTTTGCCCCACGGGAAGGCTAAGCTGTGTGTACACGTCACTCGCTGGACGCGTTGTGAGAAGTTTTTCATCTTCATAACTGAATGCCAAGTTGTCAGCATAGAAGCCTTTGCCTGCAAAATGTCATTCAATTAGTTAAAACTTGTTGAAGATAAATAAAATTTAAAAGTACTAACGATTTTCCAGCAGCTTTACACACTTGTATTTTTGCAAAGAGTTGGAGGTTTCTGATAAACTACTACAGTCGGTAGTGGAGGAGATGATTCATGTTTTTCCTTTTGTTGCATGTCGATTTGTCACTGGTGAAAATCTCTCCTACAATAAAACAAAGCTTTCATTAGAAGGATGATTCAAAAAACCCCGAACCAAAGAACAACGTATATCTACGTACAACCAACCTTCATGGAAATGTATTATTTACGATTTTTTGTAAAAGCTGGTTACTACTACTGCTTTACGTACACTTTTGAAAGTTAGATATCTACTTGAAAATATTTTATCTAAAAGTCTTAAAAACAGTTTATAGAAACGCCATGATGATGTTTGCTCAGAAACTATGAAGTGGTAATCTTGTGGGATACAGCAAAGTAGATACTGCAATTTAATGCAATACGAAATCTGTAGCTTAAAAGTCACCATATGTACTTTATTCATTCAAAGCAAGTTGGTGTTTTATAAAGTATTTTCAGTTTAAGTTTATTTATCATGACATCCTAACGATATCACATGATGAAATTTGATATTTGACCGATGCATATCTTAATGAGGGGGCATAGTTTCAACGATTCAGCATGATTATGATTGATGGTAATGAATAAGTGCCTCTAGTAGTTAACGTAAAAATCAAGTTTAACTACCTTCTATTTGTCAAGCCAAGGTACATAGTGATGGTAAATGCGTTAAAGTGTGTACATAGTACTTAACCACCAAATCCATTGATTACGTACACAAGGATTCCCAAATTCTAAACCCCAAAGGCTTATCAGTAAAAAATTCCTAATTTACTGCCGCAAATACAATAAACAACTCTGAAAGTTATCTCCTAAGTGCGGCAATGTCAGAGTGATTGTTATCTTACCATTAATTTACCTTGTAATTTGAATGTTGGCATATTTTTAACATGTTACGGATGCGTCAAATTTTGAAAAATGATAAGATATCCTCAACAAGCGTAAATGAATGGGTGACCATATTATCCCATTCCTGAGTGAGTAAAATGTGCAAACACAAAACTTGCTAAATTTTTCTATCCGTAGTATTCCCTACTTACATTTGCTTATAGGAAACGATAGGATTTACACAAATATTATTCATCCGTAAATATTAAGGTTTATGACAAGATTAGAGACGGTCACAGGTAAAAACTGCATTACAGTAATTTTGCAATTTAAATAATTCCATAATGACAAAATTAAGAATTATGGAGAGCTCTTATAGGATATATTTTCAGCTATAGTCACCTATACCGATCCTGTACTTTCATAATCTTATACTACAACAGACTTATAAAAAGTTTTAAAAAACTATATATTACAGAGTGCGGGAAGAAATATAAATTCTACGCCAGGCTTAGATCATGCCATTCAATTACTCTTTATACTATACTAGTATAACGGTCTCACTGAAATGCAGCAATGAATTCCTTAAATGTTGTTTTGGAAGTCGTAGAGTAAGACATGATATTGAGCAATGTCAAAATACACGTGTGCATAAATAAATTGGATAACCAATACAAATTCCAGAATGAAAATACTGCCCTACTTGCAATGAAATGATAAAATGCGAAATAAAATTGGAAAAAATAAAAAAATACCTGTGGTTCCTGAGATTGCTACGTTTTCACAGTTTCACCAACTACATTTTTTTGTATTTATCAATGAAATAAGTATGTAAAAAAATATAAAACATTTAGATGCGATGAAATGAGACAGTAATCCGTCCTCAGTACTCTATGGACGTATGACTGCTACTTTTGTATCTGGTTGGATTATTTATACCACAGAGAAGAGTGACAAAAAAGTTGGTTGACCTGATTGACGTCGATGGCCGTTGGCAAACTTATCTAAGCGTTATTAAATAGTTTCAATACATTTTGTATGTTAGCAAAATAAACAGGGATGTTTTTGTTTTATTTTAAGACTTATGCTTTTTGGAGACTTCAAAATATTTTACTAATCTTAAGTACATATGTATTTCCTGTTGAAATGTATAGACAATATAAGAAATATATAATATATCGGACTTTTATTTAAATACAAACTTGCTTTTAAACGAGTGCACGGAACAGACAAGGATTTGTCATTAAATTTGCACACGCATTTTTTGGGTGTGGAAAATCTGACATGAATAAAGTAGATTTCGGTGTAAATAAAATTGAGTTCAAACCATCATCTAACGAAATCTCAAACTGATAACTTTGAAAATGTCCTCATTTTTCGGAATTTTTTATAAGACTGAATGAATATGTGCTTTGATGCATACATGCAAGAAAAATGAGAAATAAGAGCATTTTATACAAGTTTACTTTTGACCACGCTACCAATCATTGCGACTACATGTATGGGTAAATATTGATTTAACCGCATTAAATTTTAGATAACAAAAAATTCTGAAACTGGAACCGAAAACAGTTGCCTTGCCAGATAAAATGAAACGCCGATCAACAATCATTTGGTACTGCAAAATTGCAAAACGCGTCTGCGAAATAACGCCTTGATTTAAGTTAACAGAGTTACGTTGAACATACATTTGAAAGGTTCGTATAGTATGTAATATGTCAACGTCATTCGCAATAAATGAAAACGTACGCAATCAATGACTCATCATAGATGAATTAATTTTCATTCATGATTAAACGGAAATTCATGAATGAAAAAGTACTTGAAATCGTTGAATAACGTCAATTAATGGCGATTTATCTTCTATTAAATTAATGCTTTTGGCGTTGATAAGATACTAGAATGGATCGATGAATTTTACTTAAAACTACACCATCATGAAAAAAGCGTCATTTCTAACATCTAAAGCAAAACATCTAAAACATCAAAGTAAAATATGTTTTGGCCAAATAAACAAATCGATTGCAAGAAGAAAACTTTTATTTGGCCAAATAAACAAATCGATTGCAAGAAGAAAACTTTTATTTGGCCAAATAAACAAATCAATTGCAAGAAGAAAACTTTTATTTGGCCATGTTACATAATATTATAATTGGCCTTTTTGATTTTCGTAAAACTCCAAAAAACATTTAAGACTAAGATAGCGTAAGACCGTTATGCTAATGATTGCACGCAAATATACAAATCCTAGGTATGAAAATGAAAATAATCACTAAAACGTTTTTGTTTTTGCTTGCAAACTTTAGAAATCTGAATATTAAAAACAAACAATTTTTAACATGCTTACTATTTCATATTAAATAATTCTATTCAGACTAAAGCTTTGCTTTCAGAGCTTTGGAAATGAAAATAAGAATAAAAGAATGGCAGCTGAAGTACGAAATAAACTTGAGTACCTGAAGAGCAAACATTCCTTATGGATTACAATAAAAATGATGAGTTTTTTTGTTGTCTGAATTTCAGAATTATTATGCTAATATCAGACAGAAATCCTTAACATACTTTCATAAACTCGCTTATCGATCCCGCTTATGACAAGAAAGGACAAAAAGAGGTTAAAATAAATCTGCATAAAGTACCGGAATTTGTTAAATACAAATTATGATTTTTGTGTACCATTTGATTACTTGACTGGTGAGTGGATGCATATTTCGGGCTGCTCTTCTTGACAAGTTTCAAAAATGATAGCCGTTTATCTTAGTGTTTTAGTTATATTCTTGGTGTCAAATTCCAGCGGAAATACTCCATTACAGTTAACGCGAAATGGCGAGACTCTGACTGCATCTCAGGATGAATTACATAAAGTAATTCGTGTTCCAAGTCCTAGATTTCGACTTCCAACTGAAGTCGCACCATATCACTATGACCTGACAGTACGCCCAATACTTACTAATGACCCTCAAGATTTATTCCCACAATACACGATTCCTGGTAAAAACTTCATCATATTAAAATAAAGGGAAAAAAACTTTCCAACTCGAAAACTTTGATTTGATATCCCTAGGTCAACTCACCATTTTAGTGACATGCGTGCAACCTACTCGAAATATTACCCTGCAGTCCACAGTTCGAGAAATTGATGAGGATTCTGTAAAGGTATGTCATAGGTCAAGTACTTCAACTAAACGAAATGTTGCAGTGCAGATGGATAAGTTTTGAATCTCAAATAGGTGACTAATATTGGAACTGGACTAGATATACCGATTGATGCACATACGTACGTAGGGGAAAAGGATTTTTACGTCATTACTGTACGCAATACTTTGCAAATTGGACAGCATTATGCCATCACCATTTATTACTTGGCAAATTTGCACACAAATAGAATGGACGGTATATACCGAAGCCATTATGATGATCCACTCTCAGGAGAAACAAAGTATGCTTCTCAAAATTATAAAAACAATAAATTTGCATTATGAAGCGTTAAATTATTGGGTACTCATTATAGGTATTATGCCACTACACAATTTCAAGCCTTTGGAGCCCGGTCTGCCTTTCCGTGTTTTGATGAGTAAGTGACCTGACAAACGATTTTAAAGTATCATTCATCAGTTCATTTTGTTTGTTTTTACCATTTTTGCAGACCAGCATTTAAGGTAGCTGCTGTTACTGGATTTTAAGTTTTTAGAAATCATTCAATCGTAAATTACGTTAATGTCATTGCATAATGCGTACTCTGTACTTGTGTATATGTTCGTGTTATATAGGCAACTTTCAATATTACAATCGGGAGATTGACAAACTACAGTACCATTTCCAACACGCCTCTCATCAGTACAACACCTATGTAAAGTCCCAAAAATTGCATGCTATAATTGAATTAGCCGAGATTTTTTAAATTGAAAATATTACTCTGAAATTTTCAGTGATGGGTTAACTGGGTGGGTATGGGACACTTTTAAGCAAACAGTGCCAATGCCCACATATCTGGTTGCATTGACTATATCAGACTATACCTATGTGGAAGCCAGTAGGGATTTATACAATAAACCTACAAGGGTATTTTATTCAAACGTATCATGATATTTTGAATAAACTGCTAACGTAGCATAAAATTTTATCGTTATCAATTTTTACTAGACATATGGACCAAAGTTTCTAATTGACCAAGGGTACGGCGATTTTGCAGCAAAGGTAAAAGTAACACAAATCTAGAGAAAACAGAGTAAAATTCTCAACAAATAGTTTGTTACATCTTTAAATGTTCCTGATTCTTTGACTTGGTTTTAGATTGCTGCTCAAGATTTGGCGTATTTTGAAGAATTTTTGGACATCGAATACTCTTTGGACAAAATGGATTCGGCTGCTTTGTGGGATTTTGCAGCGGGAGCGTAAGAATATTTTATAATTCATAATGTGCAATATAATATTTTAACTTTTGTCAACCAAACAATTCTTGCTAAAAATTTGTCGAATTGTCATTTATGCGTAGTATGGAAAATTGGGGACTAAATTTATATAGGTAGGTAAAATTTTTAACTCGATAGTTAAACACTCCTTATAAATGCACCTGTCAGTTTTTATGTGAAAGTAACTGTTTAAAATCAAAACTGAGTAATTGAAGAAGCAACTCACAGACATACTTAATTATTACTTCAAGAGAATACCTGCTATTGTACGGTCCGGATCAAAATCACGAACGCGAGAGACGCCAGATAGCACAAACCCTCGCACATGAACTAGCTCATCAATGGTTCGGAAATTTGGTCACTTGCGGCTGGTATGTATTGTTACCTATTTATTATTGAAACTTTTAAAACAAACTAATGAAAATAACTGTATATAAAATACATTTAAACCTGCTTAAAGGTGGACAGGTGCATGGTTGAATGAAGGGTTTGCCAGTTACTTTCAATATCTGGGACTTAATCATACTAACCCAGAATTTGAAAGCTTAAAAACAATGCAAAATGATGCCATGCAAAACGCAATGAGATCCGATGTTCTGCCAGACGCGCATCCCACACTTCTTCCTGACAAAGGAAACCCTTATGATACCATGTCTTATAATGCTAATCTCGTGTATTCAAGGTATATTGAATTTTGGGCTAAAAAGATTCTTTTTGTTAAAAAATTATTTTTAGGGGCATAAGATTTATCCTTTTGTGTCTACTGTTTTTTTAAAGAGGCGCAGCCATCTTAAGGATGGTAGAAAATTTTTTAACTTTGGGTACTTTACAAACAGCACTTCAAAACTACCTGAAACGATAGTAAGTGCAACACAATTAATCCCAAAATTACTTTACCGGCAATTGAATTTATTCGAAAGTATTTATGTATTATTGAGTTTGGTTTCTACTTAAATTCCATATAACAGCGCCTACGGTGCGGTATTCCAAGATGATTTATTCGAGTCTCTCACGGAGCAAGCATTGGCCGATAATCGACTCCCTGCTGGAGTTACAATGAAAGATATTATGGATACTTGGACTTTGCAAAAAGGCTACCCGCTTTTGAAAGTCAGAAATCATGCGTCAGAAAACAGTGTTACAATCACTCAGGTTAGATAAATAGGAAACCGAAAAGTTTAATAACCGTTTTAATATCGTAATGTAGTTTTAATATTTTTCATATCAAGGAGGAAGACGTAGGGCAATTTAAAGGGACCGTGCATACAAATACACAAAATCCTCTGTGGTGGGTTCCGATGGCTATTGCAACAGAGTCGAATCCGAGACCGGGGAACACATTGCCCCAGTATTGGCTCAGTACCCGAGAAACAACCATACCTCACAATTCCTCTGAATGGATTGTAGTGAACTCTGGAGCAACGGGCTATTATCGAGTAGAATACGACGCGGTTTTAACACAAAGGCTTCAGGAACAATTGAAACGAGACTATGAAGCTATAAATCTTGGAACAAGGAGTCAGTTACTAGATGATTATTTTACGAGAGCGTTTACAGGTGAGCTAAGAGAAATGTAACATGGTAAGTGTGAAACTCTTAAGTCAAATATAAGTTCATGAATTTGTAAACTAGGCAATCAGCAAATTGGAGCTGCATTGGGATTCACACAGCATTTTTCTCAAGAAACTGAATATACTGTATGGACTCCATTCTTTTTTCATATGGCAAAACCATACAGACTTTTCTCAGGATCTGAAGTGTTTGATTCTTTGAAGGTTTGTATTGAAACGAACGTTTTAACAGATGCGATAATGGAGGGTTTTTGTAATGGTATTTATTACGTATTCTTCTTAAATGCACATGACAGGGATACATTTTGCCCAAAATTGTCAGTGTTCTGGACGAACTAGGAAAAACAAGAAACATTGACGTAGGAATCGATAACTTGCTCCATGCACAACTTGTAGATTGGGCCTGTGCAATGGAGGATTTGAGATGTGTGAATCGAAGCTTGGATTTGTTTGAGCAATGGAAAGCAAATGCTAATACTAACCCGTAATCCAATTTGCATTGCAAAGTAGTTTTTAGTCGTATTCACAAACATATTTATAAAAATAAACACGTTTGCATTCATTTTTCGTTTTCTAGCATTGATCCCATATTGAGACCAGTAGTTTACTGTACGGCTATTGCCCATGATGCAAGTAACTTTGAATTTGCATTGAGCCAATTCTCAGAGTCTACTGGAACAGCCAAAACTCAATTACTTGCAGCACTTGGTTGCTCCCGGAGTTCCGAAGGAGTTTCTTTGTAAGTACTGACTATTGTTTTAAATCGTAAACTTTTAGAACTGTTAACGCATGTTATTCTTATTCATCGTTATTGTCAGATTACTGGGAGCTGCGGATGGCTCCTCGGCAGCAATCTCCAAACAATTTGCTCTCAGTGCACTCCAGAGCTTAGCTGCCAACCATCTTCATAGAGGCGCACTTTCCTCCTTCATAAGCGAATCAATAACTAAAATTGTGGATTATTATGGGGATGCAACCATTATTGCCAACACTATTAAAAGTTTAAGCACCTATTTTTCGTCTGCTCAAGATCTTGCATTTGTAAGTAGCATCTATTTGTCTCATGCTGTTTAAATTTAAAAGCATTAAGTATGCCATAAAGTGGAAAGAAAAATAATTTGATTCAAAATCGTTCATTCTTCAGGTCAACAACCTGGTCGCTCAAAATGCAGATATGCTGGGAGGTCCTGGTGTTGCAGACATTATAGAAACATCAATGGCAGCTATTGAAGACAATATTTTGTGGATGGCGAGATTCAAAGAACAATTCCATACTTGGTTCCGTCAAAATGCGGAGCACTCTTAGTACTGTTGTAGTAGACAAATCTTATTGATACCAATAAATTTTACTTTTGACGTTATTAACATAAACATTTAGATTTTACTTCATAATGCATTTTCTTTAAATTCGTATATGTTCATTCTGTCATATGACATCATGCTTAGAAAATTGAAACTGACAACCAGTAATTATATGATTTAGAGAAATTATTCTGTTGGAATTTTTGCCTATACTCTTAGCTTCACTGTCGCAATTTCATCTCATCATTTCATCATTGTTCTGAAATTTATCAATGTGTGTCACTAAAAAAGTCAAAGTAGTTATATAATTATATAATCATATTCAGAGAAGGAAGAATATCAGTTACGCAATTTTTTGGTTTGCTGGCATAATTGTTTCTATTGTTCTATAATCTAAACCCCGGCTACATAGACAATATAATTATTATCTTCATGAGACATTTTAAAGTGTATCAATCTATTGTTTTAGACATACTATTATATGATAGGGTCATGGTCAATGAAGATTGGTAGTCGTAATCACTTGCTACAGATAAAAAGGAATGCGTAAAAACCAAAGTACCTTTTCTCTTAAAGAATTTCACTGGAAAAGTGTATCTCATATTATTCGAAAATATATCATATTTCGGCCTTAAGGTGTTTTAGTGTTAAATAATGATGCAATTGTCATTATATGGCTGACCACTGGCCACCCATTCATTTTACACACTGTTGTTGATGCGGTCAGCAATAAAACAGGCAACAACATCAGAAATGGAAAGTTCAAAACCGATAGGGTGTATGCATTCTTTCTTCAGACACGAATCCACTAAACTTCCGTATTTTGTGTCCGCAACCTTCAACACCCTTTTGTGAAAATATTTTTTAGAATGATTGAATGCTACCACTGCAACTTCTGGTAAACTCTAAGCCTTAAGCACGCCACATGTCCATGAAGTATAAAAAACTATTGATTGTCTCTAACAAATTTTTGTGACCGAAAGTAGTCAGAAATCTATGCTTGGAAGTAGTTTGTCAAATCACGCGTACCCAACAGGTACATTCAATAAATAGCATCCGAGGATCCCGTAGCGTCTAATTCTCTGTGCATGAACCTGACAGGTCGTAAAGTGAAAGGATTTATGATACATAATAAAAGTGAAAACTGAACTTATTCACGCGTGGGACATCTCTTCGCTTAGCTAACATGCTGAAGGGTGAATTTAAACTATTTTCCAAAAACCCAGCATTCTGGACAATTCGATGTAATCACTCACGCCACAGGCAGTAATCATTGCTTGAAATTTAAAAGACGCCGTGTCTTCGTGTAATACCAGGGATTATTTCAACGGTAAGTCATAAAAAATGCAGAAAATGACATTATGTCGGCATGTATAATGTATAAGTTTTTTTCACTATATAACTAAAACACATTAATCAGCTCGGGGTATCGGGTACCTCACTTTCTACGTTGCTTTTGCTGACATTTAAAATCTTAGTATATTCATCAGTTCATCACAAAACTCTTTCTTCAGCAACTATTTTTAGCATTTTCCGAAACTCAAGCAAGCTTATCAGGAAGTTAACAATAAAAAATTGAATTGTGAGAATTCTGAATACACGATTTTTCATTTCCATTAAGGTAAAACCAGCCACTTGAATGCCTGTTTCAAGTTAATATGACATAACATAAATGTCAATCGTACTTGTGCGTTGCTCACTTTCAGTGCCTTCTTGTACAACATCAGTCGTTGACCGACTGTGCAAAACGTGCATGAAATTCATACGTTTTGTTGCCTGTCGGAAAAAAGTAAGAGACATGGTCGCATATTCGGCAACAGACCTTCGGCGCTTTTCCACTAACGTCTTGTAATCTGTCAAACGAAAAGATTTTTACACTTTAAGTTTTAACTACATTATGACTCAAGGTAGAAGGTAGTAGATATAAGATAAGATATAAAGACTGCCGGATACCCGGATGAATCGCTAATATATATACCCCTTTGTTACCCTCAAGAAATAAAATTTAATATTAATGGCAAAATTTATCATAAAAAGACAGCAAGCTTTAAAAGACTGCGATATCCCGAATGAAAAGAAGTTGCCAGCTAATTAATCCGGCAGATAGGAGAAATGTCAAGGGGAATCAAATCCAAAGCTTGCACCCTGTTTCCATGGTACATGCTTTAGATTTGATTCCCCTTGGGAAATGTTATAGAATATTTTAAGATACTAAGTATAGGGATTTAAAGAAACTCATTGACAGTTTGAAAGATTCTAAAATTTTAAAATTCGAATATAAAAGTTCAAACACCAACCCCTCTTAATCATATTTAAAATTGCATAATTGCAAAATCTTTCTATTTTAAGATTTCATGAAAGTTTAAATGTTAAATTACTAGTCTGTCAAACGGAAACTGCATACATTTTAAGTGATGAAAGTAAAAAGGGTTGATTGTCATCATCATGATAGTTTCGAGTTTACTTTGTTTGCAAACAATGCAAAACGCAAAAATGCCAAATTTTATGACAAACACACGCAAAGTATGAAATGCAACCAGTGCTGTTTGACATTGCGCTTTAAATTGCATTTTTACTTTATCGCACCACCTGAAACTGTCACGCAACTATAATATGTGCGCAGTGCGCACTATTATTAGAGGGAAATGTAAATCATTCAGTATGCCTATCTCGATCTCGAACATGTTTTATGGCTATAGTTATCCTAGAAAGTGCAAGTGTTAATGTACACAAATGCGACACACATAAAAGTCTTAAGTCTGTATCAAAAGCCGATGCTCTAATACTCTTATTATTGAATGTGCATGCATTATATTGTCTACTACTGATTGTGTTAGATTATCAAGTGTCCTTATCTTTAAACGTTTCCCCACTTAAATCTTTCCAGAAATGAATTTAAAGTGTCGAAGAAACATTTTAAATATCTTTTTATACATCCTTTGTGTAGCTAGTACTCCTCTTTACTTCTCATTATGCTTCTTCCCTGGGAAATATTAAACTTACCTGTTTATGTGATTCATAGTGTTTTTGCGTTTCTATAAATTTGCAATTACACAAAGCTTCATTATCAGTTACTTCTTGTAAGCTCGCTAGATAACTGCACTGAAAATTGTTCCCTTGAACTTGTATGCAGTAGCAGGAAGTTATTAATTAATCTGTTTTTACTATCAAAGCTCAGATCAGTGTGTCAGGTAGATTTGAAAATCCGCTGAAAGCGATTATACTTATTTACATTTTGTGGAAACAACTTTCTTCGAAAGGATAACGCTGTTTTGTTCCCATTACTTAAAAAAGCAAGTTTACTCGCTACGAATAAAAAAAATAGGTACACATGTTTCCACAAGCGGGTTACTTACTGCAGATGCAGTGTGTTTTTTATTTAATTTTCTCTCTTTGTTCATATATTTGACAACCCATGCTCCTGTAATCTAATTTTAATTGAATAAATTGATTTTATAGGTACACATTCATCGCTGATCATTGACAAATGCAAGAAATTCAATATATGCTCTGCATTAATTTTCCAAAGTATACGATATTCTGTAAAACGCCAATACATCAAATTGTAAATAGGAAAGTGTAATGCAGAAGTTATTATCACGGATGTGAAAAACGAGACAGCTCACAGGTATGTTTCTTCTTCTTCCGAAATTTTCCTGTAGTTGCAGTAGCAGTTTGCTACGCATGCATTATATTTCCAACCTACCTGCGAAATGGTATACGTAATAGATTTTTTAGTTTTGTGTATAGCTCTCATTGTCATCAGCAATTTAGCAGCACATTGAATGTGGCAGCAACGAAAAGAGAGGGTCGTCCGAGAATCTTTTAACACCTTCCTTCAGGAGAAAAGTCTGCATTTACCCGTACGGTACTACTAGCATACGATATGCGTAATTTCTTCTTGAGCATGAACAACGAGAACGATAATGGGCGTCTTTTCTTCAGTGTTGCGATCGTAAGTGCCTAGTTCCCACCATCTCTTGATCTCCTCCAACGTAACACTTTATGTTTTATAACTTTTTAAAACCACCCACGGAAGCTTAATAGAAATAATGTTAATTAGTTTTTTGGACTTTAGATAAAATCTTGCTCCATTCCTCTGAAAGCCTCTGATGGTTAAGATCTGTTTGTACCATCGAACACTGTTGTTTTATTTTTCAAGCTGCACTGAATGGAAAATTTGCATTTTTAAAGCAACGAGAACTACATAAAGAAACTTTTGACGTTTGTACACATCTTGTCTCCAAATATTGAACACTATTTGGAATAACAGGTGAAAATTTCAAGTGTTCGCAAAAGTGTTAGTTTATGTTTAACAATCCATGGAATACGTGAAAATGGTATCATTCATTTACTTTGTATATGAATGAAGCTCGAGACTTAAGGTGAATAACATTTACTATTAATAACCACACTTTCATCAAATACACTATGATATAAGTTTAGATTTAAATATTCGGACATAAATAGTTACGTAAACTGAGTCGTGACTGTTTCAAAAAAGCATGCATCCTTTCAATTCACTCTTTTCTTGTATGTATTGCATGTCAATTGCTTCAACCCGACTGAAATTTTTAAATCAATTTTATTTAGCGTTAAAACCAAATAATCTGCTGTAATAGATTAAATCATCTCGCTGCTTCTGCAGAATCATTATTATTGTCATGTCCGTTTGTCCGTGTGTTTGTACCAAACCATTCAAATAAGCTCTAAACCCATCAGACTTGTCGTAGTATCTTGTTTTACTCAAACACTTATCGTCTTTAGCAGTGAGCATTTTTAATGGTTTATCATGAACTGGTTTTCATTGTGTAAAAGATTTATTCAAGAAGATGTACTGAGTGACAAGTGACCTTTCTGGATGGCAGTACTTCACACCAATTTTTCGCATGCGTATTCACCAAAGCACGTGAAGTAAGCATTGCGCAATATATGTGTGAAATGCCAAGTACACGTTAATTAAATACTCGTTCACCAAATAATTAATGTTCTTTCTCCATACGTTACGCGTTTGTACACATTTATCTGTCATCTAGTTGTTATAATAGGGCTACGGTACTTACCACGTATGTCAAAACTTGAGACGAATGAAAAACATGTTTATTGATTCGGTGAACCGAAATAACCTAAAAATTTGCAACTTGTGTTTGTTCAGCTTCATCTTACAGTCATACCGTTATTATAAGGAGTCAAACCAAGAATTGCCTACATCAGTTATATAGCCTTTGTTAATGGAAAAGGCAAATACAACAAAGCAATGACCAGGCCAGAGGTATTTTACTGAATATCAGAACAGGAAACGGTACCATAAAAGTTAAAAAGAAGATCCAAGCTTTTATCGCTTGGCACATTACTAAAAGTAGGGGAAAAGCAGTTTGGTTATCTCTATTCCTTGTAACTTTGTATGCTGTCGCTTAATCTTTCTGCATTTTGTTTTCATGAACTATTTCGCAATGATTTGGCCAATTTTATCGAGCTACTGTAAACTTTTAGATCATTCTTCCGATTTCTTGGGTCAACTCAATAATCTCACAATACGATAAATTGGATTATTAATTTTATTGTGCGGGCAAACTTTGTTTAGTGAAATAACCTTTGATAGCAGTAGCTAATAGTTACATTGGATATGTTAATTGTGGTTACAGAATATTCCTGCAATCATAGGTAATTTAGTAATTTTCGTTAGGAAAAGTTCATATAATTTCTATTTCTAGGTTAACACAAGATTTTAAAAAAAGTACATATGCGTACGTATTAATGTTACTGCTTCTCTCATAGTTGCTAGTTGTCTTGTGTTAACCAAAGCATGAAATATGAGCTCATTTGATGCATTGCGTATCGTAAGAATAAAAAGCATGTTCATCTTCGTTTTCTTTTGTAGTGTAGAAAATGCACGCTGAAGACGCTGATATGCTAGATATGTAGGCATTATATCCGACTTTTTATTTTTTGCAAATAAATGTTTACAATACATTTTTGCATTTAGTTAAAAACCAGCAACCGTGGTGCTCAGAGGTTGCTGCAATGCAGCCAACTCATTACTAGAATTGCAATTAGCTTGAAAGCTATATACTCAACCGACTTGTTGACATTGCAAGAGCAGTGAAGGACTTTTGACACCCGTCTTAGCAATTTGTCGTTGCAATTCATCGCGGAATGGTGAATGGATAATTGCATAGACATGAGTTTGATTTGCACAGTTAAGCAGTTCGGAACAATTGAAAAGTTTCTAAAGTTCCGACACAATGAGTTTCAAACGTTTCTTCTTCAGTGTCATTGCTGTTATTATTTAACCTCCGCAAGTGAAACTATCAGCAATTTCCAATGAGGTGGGGTTAATTCATAAAACATCCTATTATGTATCCATCCAGTTATTACACTTTTCCATTGTCACTACAAATTACAATATTCATACAATAGTCGAAGAAATAGTTATTGTAGCATTATAATGATTGTCTGGAATCATTGATCAGTACAACGGAGAAATCTGTGAATGACTTGAAAAAATGATTAAAGAAAGCTTTCGTAATCGTGATTGGAATCATCTCTCTGATTTTTTTCAGTTCTTCGATGGAGCTTTAGTGAGTTGCAGCAGAAACTAGGCAGTTCCTCCGACTTAACCCCTTCTTCAAACAGTGATTTGTGGTGATAAAACAACGTTGACATTTATGTCAAATTTTGCCACAATCTCATCAAGAAATCATTTTTGTTGCTACCGGTGTTTAGAGTAGTCTTATATTTTGACCGCCTTCAGATCTCAGCGACTAAACAGTAATAAAATGTGCCTCAAATTTGCTAAAACTTCTATGTTAGCCCTTGTGGCGGCACTATGGTTGGAATTGCCAATTAGAAGCGGTAAGTACCAATTATATTTGTCAACTTGCCTGTAATACTCATTAGCTGAATAGCAATAATAATATTATGCTAATATCTTTTGAACATTTAATATTTTAAAGAAAATATCTTTTCTATAACGTAAAGTTGCATTTAAGCATCTTAGAACCACATTGATGATTTTTGTTTAGTACCTATGGGAATATGTTAGTGAATATGGGATATAATCAATATTTTTTAAATAGTAATGTACGACATAAAATTTTGTGCGAGGAATGCAAAAACGTGTGTTTCATTTCCATCTGCATTTCATGTGTGTATATTATAGATTAGTACGTATGCAAGACATACCATATCTCATCGTTTGAAACATCTATATAGTGCTGACACTTTAAATTGTTTTGGGAATTTTTAAATCCTTCGTTCTACCAAACGATAATCATGCTATTGAGACTCATCTTACATAGTCGAGGTAAAACAAACAAGGGAAGAAACAATTTATAAAAACTGTCCTTTCTATTGTGTATTATGGGTTTAATGGGAATTGTTGCTTATTAAGTACAACAAACTAAACATTGTAATAGCTTTAAAATAAAATACACAGAACAAAATTGTAATGGCCATTTTAGTAATTATAGTCTAATGTAGTAAAATTATATTTAAGGAGCGATAAGCGTACGCACATTGAGAAGATGATGATTGTAATGGGCATAATAAGAAACGGTTGACAGGAAAACCAGGTCATTTGTTACAAGCCACAAAAGAAATGCTTGAGAACCTTTTCATATAGTTAGAGTTTATAGAAATGTTTATACAAAATCTTACCTATTTTCTATATAGTTATTATCTCGTATATCACGGTTTTGCACAGGTTTAATATAGTCGAATATAGGAGTTAGCAATGTAGTTTTTGTAAACAATGTGCTTGTTTAGCTCTAGATAAAAATGTTTTTCCGTAGAACGCAGATTAATTCATGCGTAAATGTGTAGAAAGTATAAATTATTTAACAAACATATTTGACCTCGCTGGAGTAGAATGTGGTTTTTAGACACTGTGTTCTAACTTTGTATTTTATCATTTGTATTGCCTCAATGCAGGTATATGTGACGACAGCCAATTAACTTCATCGAGTTATCCACAAGCTGGTGTTAAGGGGAGTAATGAAACATTATCTACTCAACACGTTCATCATAACTGGAAAGGGTGGGAGGACTGGCTTCCTTCGGAACAGAAACAATCTAAAAAACACAAAGAAACACTAGAGCGTGACGAAGCACAACATTTCATTCCATTATCACTTTCAGAACAAGCGAAATTGCGCTACAGAAGAAACAGAACTGAGAAAAAGTTTTCGGGAAAACAGCAACAAAACGGTCAATCTAGAAGCTCTAAAAATGCGACCGACAAGACTGAAAAGAAAATCCTACAGAATGAAGGTAATGGCATTAAAATGAAAGAGGTGATTTATAAAATGCATCACTACAAAACTGCTTATCCTTCCGTTCGAGATGCGTTCCCAGAAACGATACCGTTAGAATGGATGTTTCCAAACGTCAGAATGGATTTTGATATTTTTGAAATTGAAATGTTTTTGAAACCCGTTCCTAGGCGTAAGCAAAGCTCAAGTAGTAAAAAATAAAATGATATTTTTGTCTTTTTGTCGTAGTCATCGTCAAAAGAGATTTAAGAACCCAGTAATTTACAATATTAGGGTTCAAAAATCTTTTATTACTTCATTAAAGAACTTCTCATTTTTTCAACCACTCGATTTAATATCTGAGAATATTGAAACAGAAAATACTTTGTCCACCCCTGAGTTTGCAGGAAAACATCACGAGATTTACTATAATAAAAAAATTCATTGCGTTTTTACTGCAGCCAGGCGGAAATGCTGATATATTTTAACGTACCAACAATAGAGAGCAACCCACAAAACTAATCATGATTTGCATGACAACTCATACATGAACATTTAAATTTTTTCAGGAGATTCCATAATTGATTTAAAAAACTTACGCGACACGGCCAAATCACTTGCTGCATCTTTAATGAATCATTTCATTTCGTCTTGGGCAACGTTCCCATCAAACTTTGAAAAGTCTGTTGTATCTGAGTCAAGTGTTCCTCGAAACAGTCGAGCCGTATATCTGGATAATCTTGGGGAGAGACAGGACGGGCCCAACTATGGGAAACCAGAACGGGATTCTAAGAGGGGTGTAATAGACTGGCTATCAAGACTTATTGGCGTCCAGGGAAAAACACTTGGCGAATTTTTGAGAGAGTACCAGGTGCATGTTCTTTACGACTTGGCATTTACCTTTTTTAAGTGGATTTTCTTCTTATATGCTGGTCTCCTCATTCCATAAAGTTCAAAACTGACATTCACCATTTTAACAAATACACGTACCTTTATAGTAAGTCAAAAATATATTCAAATCAAAGTTCCTGTGTGCCACGCCACATTGCTAAAAGTGTTACCTCTTTTTAAAAATTAATTTATTTGATGATGGCAATAAAATTGTTAGCTTTAATAATGATGGCTTGACTTGCGTTCTACTCGACTGCACATATCAATAATGCAAGTATGAAGGAGTGTCTTGTTTTAATTGCGGTATATTGAAATTTGTTCGTCTCACGCATGTTTTAAAACTGCCATTTTCAAAGCCGTTACCGTGTAATTTATGAACAATTTGAAATGTAACAATGCAATGATGTTCTTTTAAGTTTAGTTTTTATGTATTACTAAAAAATATTTACAGCATCTAAAGTATTTAATCGTAGTAGTAAATAAAGTAGCTATTTTGTAATAAATTTAAAGTTTCTTGACTATTTTGTATATTTGTATCAAGTACGTGAGAGTAATAAAAATGTCCAAACCGATGAAACAATACAGATACCGAAGATTGCATGATTGATTTATCATCAATAAAAAATAATGCATAAATATAATTCATCATTTATCAGGATAGCATTAATTTCATGTGCTATTTAAATATGAAACATTTTATAATTGTAATATGTACCATTTGGTTTTCTTTTGGAAAAAGCTTAATTAATATTACATTATTGCTAAGATGCATTCTGTTTGACCTTCTATATGAAAAGTGAATTTTATTTTCATCATGACATTACTTTGAAGTCCAAATAAAAACGAGTCGCTTAAACTCTTGATAGCATTTATTACATACCCTTTGTATCATGTAAAACATATTATGTATTAAACACTAAACACATGGGACTTCTAAGAAGTCATTGAAGACAAAAGTGTTTGTTCTCTGAAAATAATACTTAAAATTACAACTTAGTAGTTCAAAGTATATACTCCATCCTGTTCCAAGATTCTTAATAAGAATTTCTTATACATTCGTAAAATACAATTGTATTAACATAGCTCACAAATATTCATTGAGATCAAGCGTAGATACGCAGAAAGCTTAATCATCTTGCTTGCTGACCACCACCGTGGTGTGTCTTTTGTAGATTTATTTATGAATGAATGTGAAAAATTATGTGTTTTCTTTACAATCATACTTAATTATGCACAAGTGCAAATTATGTGAATTCATTTGTTTAAATGTTTGTTTTTGACATGAATGGTTGGCCTATCGTACAAATTGCTAAACAATAAGCCCAGGGAACGCCCTGAAACTAAGCGTCCTTTAACAGGAACACCGTATAATATAATGATGGTTTTGTAAGATAGATATGCCATAATTCCACCTTGTGGTTCATCATCATTACTTACTATTATTATAAAAGCAAATTGTTTTATCAATAATGCATTGTTATACTCCATCACACCCTTTTTAACAAGTTAGCGTTTGAAGCTTACATAACAATTAGTCGTTGTTTACTTTTAGTCGTTTCACACCACCCATATTATGCATACCAACTGCTATTAGCATTCTTTATTGAGCAACCTATTGAAAATGGCTCGTCTTGAGCATGTAATGTAGATATTCTAGCTTCTTTCATGTAAACGTTCATCTTCTCTTTGCATCTTCAAAACACACTTGAAATTAAGTGGTTATGCAACATGCAAATCTAATCAAAACTAGTCAACTCAGCTCCACGAGCAAATAGTTTCCTTGCAGAACGAGTTAGAATATAACTGCTCTTTTCTGTTCTTTCTAACCCTGGCTCTCATTTACAGTTCAAGAGTATTTTGGTTTTTAAACTCTTAAATTTTGTAAACCTGTGAATGGAAAACCACCGTCTGTATAATTAAACAAAATAAAGTTTGTATCGTTAAAGAAAAATCGTGAATATAATTTGCCATCTCACTAAAGGTTTTTCAAACATCCATTCATCAAATTATCAAAATGTTTCAATTTAAAATGATGGTCCTTATAGTTCAAGTGATGGTAATAGCTCCACAAACTATTGTTGGTGTACCCGTTACTGCATCAAATGCCAACTGTCCAGTTCCTACCACAAGTGCTGAATTGGGTACGACAAAAGTTTTAAATCTTCATGAGATTAAGGGACACAAAGTTCGGTTACAGTTTTTCTACCCGAGTGAAGATGCTTCAAGAAAGCTGCTTGAATCAATGGAGTCCACTACTACAACTGTGAGCCCATCTGGCACTATTATGTATAGACCGAGAGCAGCTAAGGCTGACAATACTTCCCAAGCAGTTGGAGGAAGTGGGGAAATCGGAGACGTAGAAAGCTCGCTAGAGACTGTTACAGATGCGTACACTCAGGACATCAGTTGTCAGTGGACTTTTAAGGTAGGTATCTAAGCTTCTACCTTGTAGTAGAGGACTTTTGCAAACTTTTCATTTTGAAAGAGCAATGAAAATGTAGGCATAACTAACTATTGTCAAAAAATAATGAGATTATGTAGTCGCACTCTTTACTTAAGACCCGCAAAATGCAAAAGAGATGCTTAATTTCATTTATACCCACAGGCTGGCAATGAATCACAGCTTATGTCATTAACATTCGAAAAACTGTCCGCTCCTTATTCAGACAACTGTGAACAAGCGTATGTTGCCCTTCAAAAAGAGAATGGCTATGAATCGAGATGGTGTGGGAACCGGAGACAGGTAGGGACAAAACACTCGTAACAAATAATGCATTATTCTATCATAAACCAAAGCGATTACTTTTTGTCTACTTATGACGATAGGATGTGGCCTGATTTTGAAATTTCGTCAAAAGTGCCCGTAAACTTTTATTACCTTTGAAAAATCGCATTTGGTTACAGAACATAATTAAAGTTTTTTATGTTTCATGTTTTAAAGGCTAATGCCCGACCAATGTCATTGCTAGTAAAATCTAGTGCAGTGATTACAGTATTCAGAAGTGGAAATGCACCGTTACTTCCTCCCACTGGATTTAAGGTTTCCGTGAAAGAATTGGATGCTAACAGTCTTGATGGAGTTGAAAACTCTTTGAGAGTACTCTTTGGCTAAATCATTTTCTCGAATGTGATTAGGTATTCGTCAAACGACTAACGAATATCAGTTTCAAAGGTTGACCAAATATCGCGTATAATAATAACACAAAAAGTGTGAATAACATATAATGGCACAATGCCAGTCGGGATAAACTCATTTATTCAACAACAGATTTGCATCAAGCAAAATGATCGGGTACTGAGACACGGAGTTTAAGTAGTATATAACGTGTTTTAGATTTTTTAAAAGATCTAGATTAGAATTTTTAAGCAACTTTACGTATGCCAGTATTTTTGTATGAATTTTAAAACAAACACTAAAACATTACAATTGCTTTTGTGTACAATTTGAAAACGATAGGAGGCATTTATACATAAGTGCTGTCAGTGTCAAGTTTCTAATGAAGGTATCGTATCTTTCAATTAAAGATGATTTTTACAAAATGATCTTGTTCAGACCTCAGTGTATGTATAATTTATGCATTAAGATTAAATTTAAAAGCCGGTTACATGACAAACGAGACTTGAGACGTGTAGATGTACATGCATAAATACGTTTATTTTTCGAGATAGTGATGATAGTACTAAAACATAGATGTGCAGACAGTTTTACAGACACAAGTGTATGTATCGAATTTTTTATTGCCACTTTCCTGGGTACCAGCCCAGTTTTTATGCTTAAGCTGTTTTTATATTTAAGTTACATTACTACATATATGTTAGCTAACAGGTAGCGCTTTTGTGAGAGTTTCGTTTTCACATTTCTATTAATAAATATATATTCGATAATTTACTTTTAATATGCTGCTGCATTGAAGTAATTACTGCTGTTTCATGTCATTATTCAACATGTACCCTGGTTATATTCACACCCGTAAGTGAGCAACAATGTGGTCAACCACGAGCACAACGTTTCCAGGAAGTCAGTAGCCGTTTGTCGGGAAACGAGAAAGAATGATCCAATGCGGAGACGTAGAGGCTGAATAGAAGCCATCATGATTCGCTGCTCCTTCCTTACCTTGGTTGGAATGAGTTGACAAAGCTCACGTTGGATTAGCTCGCTGGAATTGCACATTCGGTTCACTTTGCACAAGCCCAGGGATGTCAAGCTAATACAAAACGTTTCCGCTAATGACAAGATCATTGAGAATATAATGCCCAGTTCTCCATAAAACTTAATTACGGTGAAAAGCCCAAGAGATGAGATCATTGTAGTAACGCTGAGCAGCACGGGAAGAACAAGGGATTCCATAATGGCTTTGTAAGAGGACGTGACGATGTGAATTTCGTTGCAGCACTTTTGCACAAATTTAAGCTCTTCAATTCGAGTGACTGATGCGGAAAGACATGCAATTTTGTTGATTCTACATCTGTATACACGTTTTTGATCAAATGTATTATTATACGCTAATATCATCGATATGTGAATATATTATTAGTATACTTTGCATTTTTACCTCATGCTTTGTGACAGCTTCTCAACAACAATGGTACAGTCGACAATGAAATATGTGTAAAATCCCATGATGATAAGGAAGGTGTATAGTGCGTACAAGTCCATTACAAGGAAGAATGCAGGGAATAATTTATAGTTTGCCATGTCCGAGCTGCTGTATATATCTGCGGGAGCTTTGCCCTTGAGAAACAAAGGAATTGCAACTAGAAGGATCATATGAAGAGTTCTAAGGTAGCCTTTCCAAAAGATCTCTAGTAAGTGGATGGTGTTTTGAGTATCGAATTCGTGAGCTTAAAATACAAAATATATAATTTATTAGAATCAAAAAGTGACACCAGAAATCACAAGTTACAAGTCAAAACAGTGTAAAATGAAAACAACGAAAGCCTTGCAATGGAGAAGAATCATACCAATTTCCATTCTAACCCTCCACAGGTACGTATTCATGAAAGCAACTATGTCGTCAGCGTGGTAGACATTGTTAAAGCTCAAAAGCACTGCTAAAGCAAAAAGAACAAAGAATAAACACTCTACAACTGAGTGAATCTTGTTTGGACCTTCAAGGAGCTCTTTTCGTAACGATAAATAAAATTTGAAACTCGCGTAGCCAAACACAACTGCCAAATTGGTAAAATATAGGGCTCGCCCTGACAAGCTATTTACTTTAAGACGATAGTCATAAGAATCCCAATCAAACGGGAAGAAACTGAATCGGGTGCCTATATGCAGGAGATAACTAAGGGCACTGGTGCTGGACACTGTGGGTTTGGTTAGGATTGGGATCTCCTCAAATATGGTTATTGATAAATCTGTAGATTTGGAATATTTGATTTCAGGGGATATTTTCATGGCGTTCACATTGAATCACCAAAAATGGCAAATTAGGTATAATATATTTATGATGTCTCGCACAGGACAGTCGGATGTCACTCCTTCATCTACTTAATGTATTATTCCACATTTTAAATGATGTAAAGTTATTGTTAAAGAATTAGTAGCATTACAAGGCAAATGAATGAGGGAGGCAGTGAGTAGTAGGGAGTTAAAAATACAACTACATGGCTTTATTTAAGAACATGCGTCAGAAAAACTAACGCACTTTTGTTTGCTAGGGAAAATATTGAAATGAGTTGTGTGTGGCATCTCATATAGTGCGTGCGTGCGTGCCTGATTCAGTAGAAGCGAGAACACCATGTTGAGTGCGTAGTGCGTATACTTACGTAAGACATATCGCCACGAAATAGCATCATCCAGTATTACGCACGTGTAAGAGGACGAGCTTGAAGGGGGGAAAGTGTGTCAAAAACTCAACAGGTCATAGATGAAATGGGTATTCGATTAAATATTTAATAGAAGCTTCCACTGACAATTGTGAGTTGATATGATGCTCCACGTGTATAGATGTCCAGAAATTTATTCCAAAGAGCCAACAAACAATTTTTCTACAATATGCGTGTATTTTTCTGAGAATAAAACAGGGGAACGGTCAACTTTGTTTTGTGAACAGAAGCTACTAGATTCTATAACATTCTTGGTAACAACCAAAGTGGTTTTAGCTTTTGCAATATATAGGTTGATCAAAATTCAGTCCACGGATGGCTGGTTTCGGCGTAAATGGACATGATTGTTTCTGATAATTCCTCCTGGCTTTATATATAAAATTTTATGATCCATTATCTTGAAAATCAAGCGCAAACATGCCGTGGTTCAAGGGCCATTGCGGGAGCCACCATGAAAATTAGGCTACCTTATATAATTTCCAGTTTTGCATTTTTCACTCTGCCCCATAAACAAACACAAAAACGGGAATCCTCTTATGTTTGATATCTAACAGCAGCAATGCACTTACGCGTAGACTTTTTCTGAACTTTTCTCCACCTTTATCGAATCAGAAGAAACAAAGTTATTTTATAACTTTGAGCTTCAATGACAGAAGTGGTGTAGGAGTTTAGTTTGCATGCTCATAGGCGACGCTACGAGTGTTTATGTATAAGCCAAACAAGTATAAGTATAAACTTTCTCCTGGAGAATCATAGTGAATAATAGTGCCCAATTATGAATTAAAACAAAAACGCCTACCTAACTACTTTCTTTTGAATATGCAAATTTTATGAACCAACAAAAGAAACACTGATTAGTTTGTGGTGATAAATGAAAAGCCCTATGAAGAGACACAAAATACTAATGATTTTAATTGTTGCAATGACGTAAGGTTTCATAAACTCGGGTTTTATTTTGCAAACATTGCAAGTTTATCAATGTAGTATGTATAAGAACACTATATAACAAGGAAAATGTACTGCAACATAAGAAATTTTATCAACTGAGTTTCTGCCAATTTCTAGAAAGCAGAGGAGGACCTAAATTCTACTCTTCAATTAGTTGTTTGACCAATAAGTACTTTTCTCTTTTCACCGCCTTACCGTATAATTCCTTTTTGCGTAAGCTTCATTCGTATTTCCTTAAATGAAGGATGCGACATCTGAACAGACAGCAAGCCATAATCAACATCCCATATTTCTTAACGATTGGTTCGACTTATTCATGGTTCGGCTTTTAATTACACTTTATATTTAGCAAATTGTGCAAATCAAGATTCTCTTTGCATTATGAATTGTAAAATAGTTTGCAATTGAGAGCATATTGTGAAAATATTTATCTACTGCAAAGCCTTATGTTCCACTTATGAAGTAGTTCAAGTTCAAGTAAAACGGGTGTATATAAATAGCAATATATGTGCCAAATGTTTGGCAAAAATGTCGACACAAAAAAGTATTTTCAGGTAAAAAACAGTTCGCGCATTTGTCAATCCCCAAACTTGGTAGTACGACATGTTAACATTGCGAATTTTTCATTCTGATATTAACCTTAACGTGAGTACGTCAGTACTTTTTCATACATTTTGAAATGTAACAACTTTTAATGATGGATGATGAAAGACGTCCTTTATATAAAACTTTATCTACAAATTATAATGCATGAGATACGCCAACGCACAAGTTTTATGAAGCAAACATAATTGCAAAACTATACTTCCAAATTAGTTCTATGAACTTTCTTCTTTTCAAACGTATAAGTTTTTGTTAGTACTTTATGTCTGCTAAATCTCACCTACTCATCTACTAAAATAGCATAATCAAAGAGCTGTACTTTTTGACTTTCTCCTGCTTTCATACCAGGTCATAAGTGTGTGCCATTTGAACTAAATAGTGGTAATATATATTTGTTGATGTTGTGCAATTCATATATACGTTTTCGACATTTGGTGGAAACACAACATGACAAAGAAAATCAATAGCGGTGTTTGTAGTATGAGGTCTCATCATCACTCGAGTATGTAGAAACTCATGCATACTTATTAAGCACTGAAACATACTGACTGACAGCAAGGAAAGAAAGTGACACTATTCTTCTGCCGCCATCAGCCACCACTCATCCAGCATTCTGCCACCTAATAAACAGCAACCACTTCACATTTTTGAGCGCGTGGGTATATTATGTTACGTCCATTTTTTCGAAAAAGTAGGGAATTTGGTTAAGGATATCGTGATATTTTTTAGCATTATGTATTTACGATATGGACAAGGCTGAAGAAATCAAGCTTATACCTATTCTCTCAAACATATTATGTTTGTATGTAGAAGATAGAAGAGCATGCAGGTAGTAATATTCTGAACTCAACCTTGTAAAACTCGATGTTTAAAAAATAAATATCTAAGCATGTGGCACACAACATAGAGCAGCATACGTCGTATTAGAAATAAAAGAGAAAATCCGTCACCGTTACTTATGGTTACTATTCCGTTTTCATATTGAAATTTACTAAAAACTTGCTCCGAGCGTTCCCCTACACCCTATGAAATTAAGCACGCAGCTCGGGGTTTCGTACGATGGTGACGGTTGCGTCGCGAGCATACTTATTGCTGTCTTTAATCGCGTAATCTGTACGAAAAATCCGGTGTATAATGGTCATTTCAACCAGTATTGTAAACGGAGAAAGGTTTAATGTAAGTATTGATGCTAGTATTAGTAATGATAGTAGCGACAAAACTGTTGTGGGGAACTAAAAAAGAGAAAGCAATAGCAGGAATATCAAGATTTTATTATATATAGGCATTTTTTAAAATAAAAATTGAACCAATGCAAACACTAGTGGATAAAATTAATTGTGCGTTGTATGTAAAGTATAAAAGTATGGTATGGTTATGGTATATCAGCATATGCACAATAATCATCATTTTAGCTTTGGCTCTGGGTGCCAAATTTTCTTTGGATGGAGTGAGCAACAGTCGACGGCATTTATCCAACAAAATCACCCCTTTCCGACATGGTTCTCTTTTTCCTGTTCTAATCCATTCTACAAACACAAAATTCACGTTCACATTGGTTTTCATATAAGAGCATCCATTACATCATTTTAAGTACATGTAAAGATAATGATAATAACATTCGATGCTTCCTATACACATGAGCCTACGTACTGACACAGGTTTGACCGCACGACAAGGATTGCTCGGAGGAGAAAGCAGAAAGAAAAGTAAAGCACACTCTGGAGCTAAAACTTGAGTACAACCACACAAACCAGAACCAGACATTATCTGGGTTGGCTGGAAAAAACGCGGACGACTCATCAGGTAGTTTCGACATTATTGTAGCCAGGCCACTTGAAAAGCGCAATAAGGCTTTGGAAATCTATCCGGACAAAGTCGTATGTGTGTGTTTATTGGTTTACTAGTAGTGCTTATTTTCACAAACTTCTGAGCTCGTCCGTTGTCCGTCCAGACAATACCGTTACTACTACATGGTTTGACATAAAATAAAATAGGACATTAAGGTTTACTTTGTTTATGTAACTTAATACTAAATAAAATTCTCTTCTTTCTGGATTGATGATATTGAGCCGGGGTGTCATGCACGCCCAGTGACTGGCCATATAAATATCATTTGGTTGTACGTGGCATAGCATACAATTTATTTGTTAGAGTTTACAGCGCTCGGTATAAGGCAAGAAGGAATAAAGCAAATAAAAAATTAATGAATAGAGACAGCAGAAATAATAACCAGACTCATTTCTAATGATTTTTCTATACCGTGGACTTGAATTGTCGAAAACACTCCTGTATACACTACACTTCACTGAAATTTGTTGTAGCAGCCGTATTAAACCAAAATTGATCACAGTGAAAATGTAGTACATAGTTTGGAACTACTTTTACTTTACTTTTGGATTATTAGAATTACTATTATTGGAAAACTGATGTAAAACGTAGATTTAGAATTTGACAGTAGAGGTAGATGAGCGGGTCAATATATTATTGACTCTTTTAATAAAATTTATTGAGTAACATATTGGTCCTTTTCCTCTGATGCACCTACAAAATGTTTGTTGATCAAAGATTTTAGTTTGTAGACAGTTTAAGTATTTTAAATAGAAAATATGAGCCATTTAAAGAAGAAAGTAGCTGTTCAAATGGCAAAGTGACAAGTGAACTTTTAGTGAATGCTTGCTTTCAATATGTACATTGGATCTTGGTCTTGAAGAGGAGTCAAGATGGACAAACCAGAAGATCGTCCTATGTTTAGGCCATTTACAAGGGAATCCCTTGTAACAATTGAAGCTCGCATTGCAGAGGAATATGCTAAAAAGAAGGAATTGGAGAAGAAAAGGGCGGAAGAAGGAGTAAGTAAAATATCAATACATACTTTACTTTGGTGTAGAATTGACAGCTTACTGTTTAAGTAATGGCATTTTGTTAACACTCAAGCAAAATTATTTTATTTAAAGTTTCAATAGTAAGCATGAGCACCTGGTTTTGAGAAATTAAAATTTCTTTATCATACTTTCCAGTTTCAGGGTGTTCTAAGACAAATATAGGTAGCTTCAAACTTTAAAAAACAAAGAATAAACTATGCAAAATGTTCGAATCATAAGGCTTCGTTGCAACTCTATATTTTTTGTTAAATAATTAATTAATGCTTAAATAATTCTGAATTAGTTTAAAATAACGGTATAAACTATACCATTATAGTTGAACATACTTTTAAAACAAGAAAGAAACATTTCTACAACAGCAAATTTTAAGGAAGCATGAAGCATTTGCATATACTACGTACTACACATAAACTACGCATATACTACAATAATTTTGCATATGCATGTGCCACTTTTTGACCTACACTTTCATAATCATGTTCCTTTTTATTACTAATTACATACAATCACTTTGCATACGTCAACAAAAATATAAACGATACATGTCAGAACCTGTGTCATTATATAATCGAAAACCTACGACTTGTCTAAAGCAATATTTTGTAAACCCATCAACCAATAAGGTTAACGGAAAAGAGACTTTCATCATGTGACATGAACCGGTGGGATTAGCGAATGGTACACAGAAATTTTGTCTAGCATGACGACAGTATAATTGCGGAATCAACGAAGGAAAATGAAAGGCTTATTTTATTTGACACAACATATTAGGAATCATGGTTTGTCGCAATTCACCCCATACCACTTCTCTATCTCAGCTTTTTGATATTTTTTCTAAACCCTTAGAATAAGCTTTGTTAGGTGAGACTCTATTGATAATGCAGTTTGGGAATGGTTGCTTAATTTCTTTTTTCTACGTTTTAAAATTGTTAAACATTGGCATTTCTGACAACCATTTCTTATTGTGAATATTTGCACCACTAATTACAAAGAAACAACCACGATATGATGACGACGATGACGAAGATGGGCATGGTCCAGATCAATATCTTGAGCAAGGGATGCCACTTCCTATACGAATGTCAGCAGCGTTTGATCCGGACCTCGCAGGGATTCCACTTGAGGACTTTGACCCATACTATCAAAACATTGCTGTAAAATTTGATATACACTTATAATCATATAAAGATATTTTGAACATTTGTACACTATAGTTCATATTATGCATCACACCCGTTTTCCCTATGCACCTATGTTTACAGACCTTCGTGATCGTGAGTAAGAAAAAGGACATTTTCCGGTTCAGTGCAACAAAAGCAGTTTATCTTCTTAGTCCATGGAATCCTGTAAGACGGGCGGCAATAGGCATACTTACTCATTCTCTGTTCACGTTATGCATCATTTCAACTATTTTGACAAATTGCTTGGTGATGATCATGCCGTCAACTCCTGTGACAGAGTCAACAGAGTAATATATGATTGATTATATTATCCAACTGAGTAACCTGCCTGTCATAATATATGTCAACTTGGAAGCATATTTGTGGTCGGGCTGGGTCTGTACACGAAATTCTTCTAACAAATTCTTCTAACATGTTTTCCTTCATGTTCGTTTATGAAATGTAGGGTCTTGTTTACGGCCATCTACACCTTCGAATCGACAATCAAAGTAATGGCTAGAGGTTTCATCTGGGAACGCTTTACCTATCTTCGCGATCCTTGGAACTGGCTTGACTTTGTTGTCATCTCTTTGGCGTAAAATATTCAATTTCCTCTTAACATAAAATTACAGCTTAATATGACTACAGCCTGCGTGGTTTAACTTTGCTCTAAATGAATTGTTAGGTATGTAACAATGGGCATAAATCTGGGAAACTTGGCAGCTTTGAGAACATTCAGAGTTTTGCGAGCACTAAAAACTGTAGCAATTGTACCAGGTATGAATGCTATTATAAATTTTTTGCTAAGCAAATGTTTCCAAAAATTGTCGGAAAGCTCACAAGAAAATCATCTTATTTACCTTAGGTTTGAAAACCATTGTTGGTGCTGTAATTGAATCTGTCAAAAATCTCCGAGATGTGATCATTTTGACCATGTTCTCACTCTCCGTATTTGCTTTGATGGGACTTCAAATCTACATGGGTGTTTTGACGCAAAAATGCGTACGAAACTTGCCTGACGATGAATTCATAACCGATGAAATTTGGTATGTATTTGTGCAAAATGATACAAACTGGCATGCCAAAGATCGGGAGACGCAAACTTGGACTCTGTGTGGAAACTCAACTGGAGCAGGGTATACTGAAATGTCGAAGAAATCTTTTTGGTATACAATTTCAGCATATTATTATAATGAAACTCTATATTGTGTAGTACATGCCCTGGAAACTTCACCTGCTTGCAAGGCGTTGGAAAGAATCCCAACTATGATTACACATCTTTCGATTCATTTGGATGGGCTCTGCTTTCCGCATTCCGCCTGATGACTCAAGATTTCTGGGAAGGTCTCTATCAACAGGTATTAAACCACTTCAAGCAACTCTATCGCCTTTTGCTTGTTCCACTTTCACTATATTGGGATATCCATAAATGAAATGCATTGCTTTGAAAATGAAATTTCATTGTGCATTCGAATTGCGTCAAGTTTTGGCCTTTGTAAAATGTAATTGGATTATCCTTGAATTCTCTCTGTAGATTCTTCGAGTGTCAGGACCATGGCACATACTTTTCTTTATTGTTATCATCTTCTTGGGTTCCTTCTATCTTGTGAACTTAATCTTGGCCATTGTCGCCATGTCGTATGATGAACTGCAAAAGAAGGCAGAAGAAGAGGATGCGGCAGCAGAGGCAGAAGCTGAAGCAATGAGGGTATATTCACACTCTGAAATGTGCCAAATCCCAATTAATTATCCAGTGTGAATCCGATAAAATACAGAATGCATCTTTTGTATAAGGCCGAGGCTGAGGAGGCAGCTCGAGTACAAGCGGAGGCAGAAGCTAAAGCCAATAATACTGGGGGATTTGGAGATGATGATGGCGATGGAGCAAGCATGGCAAGGCGATCTATATTTTCAGTAAATAGCTACGGACCGAAAGATGATAACACATCATTGAAATCTGAATTTGGTGAAGAAACCTTGGTTGGAAATAGCTATAGTAAAGGATCTAGGAAAGCAAGCGTGAGTTAGAGTGAATAATAAAATGTACCCACATTTATATTACTCACAAGTACAAACAGCGGGTGCTTAATGCCATCAATAATGCAATGAACCATGCAATGAACTATAAGAGGATTTTTTCATAAAACTGTGCTGTCTACTGGTTTTTTCCAAATTTGGAATGAAGTTTCTCGCAATTTTTAATTAAATATTCATGTTCATTTCGTATTCAGACAAGTCTTAGCCTGCCTGGCAGTCCAGGATCTACATTACGACGACAGTCCAAAACTGGGAGAAGAAGAGGTGAAAAAGTGTTGTCCACTTACATGGATGCACAGCAACACCTGCCATATGCTGATGATTCAACAGCGGCGACTCCACTTTCGGAGGATAATGGTGCGATTATAGTGACAAATTATGGCAGAGGTTTGTTTCATGCACAAAATGCTTTTCCCTTTGCAAGTAGTTTCGCTTTTTAGTTACACTACTACCGGTACAAATTTACCGGCAACGTAGAAGCCACAATGCTAGCGCAATGCCCCATTTTACGTAGGTCTAGGATCATGCAATTCTTCCTCGTACAATTCTCACGGTTCAAGATTGACCTTTACTTCTCATATGGATCTCTCAGGTCGGGGTGCTCTAGGGGGAAGTCAACCAGTTGTGATTACGAAGGAGTATCAAATGAAACAGAGAATGGCAAAGAGCTACCGAAATGTTACAGTACAGTTTACAAAAACATATCACTGCAATAATATTAGATGACAAGTATTAGATGTTTTTAAGTTATACACCTTAATCTGCTAAGGTTATTATCACATTACATTTTATAGGAAACGGAAAGTCCATTTGAAGATTTTGCGGGGAATAATAAGGAAAAGTATGCCACATCCACGAATGACAATCCTGAAACTACTGAATCTGCAGAACAAAATGATGACAACATGGCAGTGGATATGAGTGGTAACCCAGCTTTTTTACAATAAGTTGACATCTTTGCACTTGAAGCACTTGCTGTTGGCAAATTCACTTTACATCACATTTTCTATCTGTACATAACGTTTCAGAAATGATGGTACTAAATGATATAATCGACCAAGCAGGAAGACAAAGTCGACTTAGCATTGCTAGCAGAGTTAGTCAAATACTAGGTGCGTTTGTAGTTTTGTAGTGTAATTGCTCCATAAGCCAGAGCTAAAGCTGGTTTATGATGACCAATGTCATGTTTTAACTATTTCGTGTTTATTCATCAGAGGAGAACGAAAATGCTGTCAAACCACGATTGCGGGAGAAAGTTTTTCGTGCATGCATTCGTTGGTAAGCTTTATATGGATCATGATTAGCACGCTGTATCTGTATTAAATTAGGGACGACTGTAAACTGAATCCAACAATAATTAAATTGTACAGTATCGACATATTTTGTGTCTGGGATTGTGGATTTCCGTGGAGCCTCCTGCAAAAATGTGTCGCTTTCATTGTCTTTGATCCCTTCGCCGAGCTGCTCATAACAGTGGCTATTGCAATCAATACTCTTTTCATGGCTTTAGACCACTACGGTCTAAAAGAAAATGTTTCAATGGCTGCCACTTTGAAGATTGGAAACACAGTAATTCACCTTCAAGTTTCACACACAAAGTTTCACAAAGAAACACACTATTTGAACTTTCATAAGCTAATTAACCGTATTTCTCTATGCTGGTATACATAAACAAACTTGTTGCTTTTGATAGGTCTTTTCCACCATTTTTACCATTGAATGTGCCATGAAACTTATCGCTATGAGCCCAAAATTCTATTTCCAAGTTGGATGGAATATCTTTGACTTCATTATTGGTACTGGTTTATAAATGTGCTGGTTCAGCTATCTATCAGCACACACGTATTTGACCCGTACAAGCTAATAACGTTCGTTTATATATTTTAGTGGCACTGTCTCTTTTGGAAATGTTGTTTGAGGATGCTGGACTTCCAGGAATCAGTGCGCTGAGGTCTTTTCGCTTGGTAGAAACATGACATAGTTCTTATTCTTTTTCTCAAAACAAGTATAGTATAGCTGTTTAAACTGCAGTTTCAAACTTTTTTCTTCAATGTAGCTAAGAGTATTCAAACTTGCCAAATCCTGGCCCACTTTAAATCTTTTGATAAGTATCATGGGAAAAACGATGGGGGCACTGGGCAATCTTGTGTTTGTCTTGATTATCATCATCTTCATATTTGCCGTGATGGGAATGCAACTGTTTGCAAAAAACTATTACGGTAAAATTATCGATATGCTTGCCTTTACTAAAATTGAATGTAAAAATGACTGATGGGTTAAAGAGACAAGAGCCTCAATGCTGCGCGTTAAATGATTTCAGATAAGGTCAATCTGTTTCCGGGACGCGAACTGCCTCGCTGGAATTTCACAGATTTTTGGCATTCCTTCATGATCATCTTTAGAGTTCTCTGTGGTGAATGGATTGAGTCAATGTGGGATTGCATGCTAGTGGGAGACAAATCTTGTGTTCCTTTCTTTTTGGCAACTGTCATAATTGGAAATCTTGTCGTATGATACCAATAATTTTGCAATTAAAACACAATTATCCGTCAAAGCTTATGCGTATCATAATGCTTACGCTCTTCCCTTTATGCATTTTAGGTTCTCAACTTATTCTTGGCCCTGTTGCTCAGTAGCTTTGGTGCGTCCAATCTCTCTTCGCCCCAAGCTGATGCAGAGACGAACAAATTGACTGAAGCTTTCCACAGAATTGGAAGATTCAGTCGTTGGTTAAAATACTCAATAAGACGGTGCATTTCAAAGGTTTTCGGGATTTGCACAAAGTCCAAAAATCAAGTTTCTGACAACAGTGAACACATGAATGGAGAAAATGGCGGAATGATTTCCAGCTACAACAGCATCAAAAGAGCAACAGATGAAAACGGTATAAAAAGCTTCTCACGGTTATAGAGTACGGTAAAATTTTGAGCCATTTTCTCATCCCGTTCTCATGACCTACAGGCAGTGAAGTTAGAAAGAGACCACGTTTAAATCAGAAAGCAAGGCTAGTAATGAACGTGAACAAATTGGCAGCAAGTGGACCTTCCACCACCACAATGGCTGATGGCCACATTGAAAATGGAAAGGCAAAACTGAAAGGTTCCCACAGTCGGACTGGCATTGAGGTTGGTGACACTGTGAGCATGAAGTCGTATGATTCTCACAAAACTGCTGCTTGTAACAAGGAATACGATGAAGGTAAAAGTTGGGATTTTGATCCATACAATAATACATAAAAGTTGATACATTAGTAACACAAAACTGTTTTATACGAATCGTACTTTATTTATTCATACTTGAATAGATGTAATTGAGGCAGACACATCCGTTCATGAGTTTGAAGCACTTGAGGAACAAGAGGTTGAAGAAACGGAAATGGGAGAAGCTTTGGCAAAGACAGAGGACGAGGAGGAATATCCAGCAGACTGCTTTCCACCTGAATTTTATGAACGATTTCCCATGTTTGCTGTTGATGATACACCCTTTGGAATCGGATGGGCTCATTTAAGATTGAAAACCTTCAGACTGATTGAAAACAAATACTTTGAAACAGCCGTCATAATTATGATTCTTTTGTCCTCGCTTGCACTGGTTGGCATATTATATAATATTATACTTGCTTCATTTTTAGCATCATTCGCTTAACTAAAATCTATCATCAGTCGTACATTATCCTAATATTTGTAGGCTTTGGAAGATGTGCATCTGCAAAAAAATCCAGTACTGACAGACATACTCTACTACATGGACAGAATTTTCACAATAATTTTCCTATTGGAAATGTTAGTGAAATGGCTTGCATTAGGTTTTCGGACGTACTTCACAAATGCTTGGTGTTGGTTGGATTTCACAATTGTAATGGTGCGCGCTCCAAAACAAAATATTTTTTCCTCATAATACATGCCTATAAGCGATTTTCGTGACTCATTTCACAACTTTTTATATCCGTCATTTTTATAGGTATCATTGATCAACTTTGTGGCAGCGTTGGCAGGTGCAGGAGGTGTGCAAGCTTTCAAAACTATGAGAACATTGCGTGCTCTACGTCCACTCCGGGCAATGTCAAGAATGCAAGGAATGCGGGTATTTCACAAAACTATTTTCCTAACTAATTAGTGAAATTATATTTATCTCTTCATTTCAACTTAATGAATGAAAATTAATTAAGCGCTCTTTAATTAGGTCGTTGTGAATGCGTTGGTCCAAGCCATTCCAAGCATCTTTAATGTGTTGCTGGTTTGTCTGATATTCTGGCTGATATTTGCAATTATGGGAGTGCAGCTATTCAACGGAAAGTTTTACAAGGTAAAATATTTCCAAAATTACAAACTAAAATTTCTTTTCTTGTATCGGGCTTTTAGTAATGTTGCGTTTATTTTTTGGTAACAACATTCAATTATAGTGTGTAGATCCAGACAGTGGGGAAAAACCAGACTACCGGATTATCAAAGGGAAAGTGGAATGCTTAGCAAATAATATGACTTGGGAAAATTCACCAATGAATTTCGATCACGTGGGAAAAGCATACTTAAGTCTGTTCCAAATTGCAACTTTCAAAGGATGGATTGACATAATGAACGATGCAATTGATTCCAGAGGGGTAACTCATTCAATCATTTTTTAAAAATTAAATTGCTGGTTGATTTGTTTATAGCATTAAAGTTTGGGCTTCCAGGAAGACGAGCAACCGCATAGGGAAGTCAGCTTCACAATGTATGCATATTTCGTTGTATTTATTATATTCGGGTCGTTCTTCACCTTAAACCTCTTCATTGGGGTTATCATAGACAACTTTAATGAGCAGAAGAAAAAGGTAAAAGTTTATCGTGAACTTTTTCCATTCCATTTATTTTCCTCTTTTGGAACGCACATTTTCCAATATTCAACAGGCCGGAGGTTCTTTGGAAATGTTCATGACGGAGGATCAGAAAAAGTATTATAATGCTATGAAGAAAATGGGCAACAAGAAACCGCTAAAGGCAGTTCCTCGACCAAGAGTAAAGCAATAACATTTGAACCACTTTCTAAAATCCCATATATTTCTCCACTTATGCATTTCAAACTATACATTTTAGTGGAAACCCCAAACTATTGTGTTTGATCTTGTGATGAACCAAAAATTCGACATGCTCATCATGGTATTCATTGGGCTAAACATGTTGGTGATGACACTGGATCACTATAAGCAGCCTGAAGTAATAAACCTTTTAAGAAAAAACTCGTCTAAATTTCTGAGAAAACTTAACTCGGTGAATATAAAATTATCCTAATTTCAGAGCTGGGAAACGATGCTAGACTATCTGAACGGTTTGTTCATTGGCATTTTTTCATCTGAATGCTTGCTAAAGATTTTTGCTCTTCGGTATCACTATTTCAAAGAGCCCTGGAATCTCTTTGGTAAGTTGATATCAAACCTACATTTGTGCATCCAAACTCCAAATTAGTGTGATTCTTTTAACTGTATTTACTACGCATTTAGATTTCGTTGTTGTGATCCTATCAATATTGGGTAAGTGAAAGTTTTCCAACGTACTTTGATTAACTGTTAAAACAATATTTATGCATTCAAATTTTTTTAAACAAAAGGATTGGTACTGAGCGACCTGATCGAAAAGTATTTCGTGTCCCCGACCCTTCTGCGAGTAGTTCGAGTAGCTAAAGTTGGCAGGGTACTGCGTTTGGTTAAAGGAGCCAAAGGGATACGTACACTTTTGTTTGCATTGGCTATGTCACTCCCTGCATTGTTCAATATTTGTCTTCTATTGTTCTTGGTCATGTTCATATTTGCCATATTCGGGATGTCGTTCTTCATGAATGTCAAGTTGAAAGAGGGAGGACTGGATGAAGTCTTCAACTTTCGTACATTTGGACAATCAATTATTCTTCTGTTTCAAATGTCAACTTCAGCAGGTGAATAATAATTTTAGTACCAGGATTTCAGGGTTAGGGAAATTTTCTGAGATTTCATACACATTGATACTTATCGCTCCAATAGGTTGGAATGACGTTTTGAATGGCATCATTGACGAAGAAAACTGCGAAAAGCCTGATCCAGAACTTGGCAAGCCCGGAGACTGTGGAAATCCCACTGTTGGCATTGCTTTCCTACTAACGTACCTAGTCATTAGTTTTTTGATTGTCATAAACATGTACATTGCTGTCATTTTGGAGAACTATTCCCAAGCCACCGAAGAAGTGCAGGAAGGTCTAACGGACGACGACTACGACATGTATTATGAAATATGGGCTCAGTTTGATCCTGATGGCAGCCAATACATCAAGTACGATCAACTATCTGACTTTCTAAATGTACTAGAGCCACCGTTACAAATTCATAAGCCAAACAAATACAAGATAATATCAATGGATATAGCTATATGCAAAGGTAGGCTGATTAAAATTTAATGAAATCCCACAAAGTTTCATTATCGCAGTTTGTTAACAACCAATCTTTTAGGCGACATGATGTACTGCGTGGATATATTAGACGCATTGACTCGTGATTTCTTTGCTCGGAAAGGAAATCCCATCGAAGACGCAGTTGAGCTAACAGAAGTTCAGATGCATCAAGATCGACCTGGCTATGAGCCTATTTCGTCAACTCTGTGGCGTCAACGAGAAGAATATTGTGCCAGATTGATACAGCATATTTGGAAGCGATTTGTACAAACGAGAAAACAAGCCCGATTAATGGCAAAAGAACAGCAACAAGAAACAGTTGTCACGGAAGCACAAGTCGAGCCCGGGCCTAGTACAGGAGATCATTTACTGACAACAATTGTAACAAATGAAACTAGAAGCAGCAATCCTTCAATTAGAGTACCCTCACGATCTCCATCAGTGTCATCGAGAGTTACAGATGTTTAACTACGACTATGAGTCAAATGTTTAATGAAATTTTAGTGTAAGTAACCCCTTAACCACCATGGATACAAATTTTGTCCCATACATTTGAAATGGGAGGTTAGGGTAAGATGAATCTTTCCTACCAGTTAGGATTCGTTAAACATTTGATTCTATATGTTAAGGCGACTACGACTATTATTGCATGTTAACCTCAATGTTTGGAAAATTGGATTAAGAGGAATTTCGACTTAATTAAAGTAATTATTCATTAGCATAGTTTGTACATATATTTCATACTATATAATACTAATCAAATTTTGTTATGTGGATATTCTGTTTTAATTCAAAATTCGATTCGAAAGATGAAAACGAATTTAAAAACTGGTTATCCGGACCACATCATTGTACATACATGTATTGGCAATCGAAAAGGATGCCCTACATTTTAGGATTTAGATGACTTGAATACTCGAATATCGTGTTGAATGTTAAATACCTACATATATTTAATATGTGTTTATAAAATTATATTAGAAATAAGATGAAAGAGTAAATCATAAAGTCTTGTAAGAATTAGGTAGACAATGTCAAATTGGTGGCTTTCTCGATACTACTACTCAAAATACGTAAGTGTTAAGTACGTAATAAGAAGCCAATCAACAAAAATAAAAACAACGGTTTAAAGTTATTGGCTATGTTACATATTTATGATGTTCTCAATTTGAATAGAGTAGTCTATTTAAATGATAATGCTCATAAAACGTTGGCTGTTTTATGCCAAAAACATAATGTGTAGAATGTATAGTAGTAATAAAACTATCTCATACATTATAAACAAAATTAGTTCGCTTATACATCTTTATTCTGAAAATTCTTCTATATACACGTTATAAAATTTAAAATTAAAAAATTAAATAATGGTAATAAAAGTTAAAATCTGTTTTTTGTCCTCAGCACTCATAACAATAGGTTGCACATTATTATCATCATGAAAACATTGGTTTGATTTCGTGGGGACGATGGTATGTAATCATGTAACTCTTTTTTTGATTTGTTTTAAAAATCATAATGGCATTTAAAAATAAAACATTTTCACTATTTCTACTAAAAAATAGCACTACAACGTAGCGAGGATCCTGGTAAAAGAAAATGCAGCTGCCACGCCTGTTTGTCCAACACCATACACAAAGGCATAAAATGGAGTCATTTGTAGTGAACTGGCTTTATAAATAAATGAGATCACGGCACTAGTTATCAACCCGATGGTCCCCGGATTCACAACACCCATTAGTAGCACCAATATAGGAAAAAATCTGCAAAGATACGCATTACAATAAAGTTTGAATCTTTATCGTTTCATAATACAACTTTCAACATTACCTTTATTATAAATTATTACAAACTACATATTTAATTACCTTCCCACTCTGTGCTTACGCAGTGTTCCAAAAGCAATTAAAGCACCAATGGCATGAACAACAATTGAAGACAAGAATGCCCATAAAAATACGCGATGCCACATATCTAAATATAACCCGTTACAAGAAACAATGCATAAGTTTAGAATTTCATTACCATACTATTATTTATTTATTTTGTATTTGTCAGATTCAATCAAGATTTTCAAGATTTGTCATGTTTGCAAATTGTCTACAGCAATATTATAGACTTTTCTTTTTACAAAGGATTGCAATTTGTTGGTAGTATTTCGTACCTGTGAAAGTGATAAGTCTGTCTGCGGAACTGACTAGTTTGGAATAATAATCCAGTATACTACTGTTGGAGATTGACATATTCATTTTATCCATGTAATCGTAATATTTTAAAGCTTTCTTATGCTTTCACTTATAATATAGAGGTGAATCTTATAGGTCGAGAATTTTAGTGACTTGTTTGTCAGTATCATCGAAACTGTTTGTTTTCCACTTACAACTTACTGTATACATTTTGCACAAAACACTATTCAAACCTGTTTAAGTAAAAACACTGGAGAAATCTTTCCTACTATGTGCCCGATTTTTTAAACAATTAATACGATTTTTTGCAGCATACTCACTTTTTACTTTTAGTATACATTTTTGCAGGTTGTGGTCTTTAAATATTCAGAACATGAAGAGCTTTCCTCATGTGTTGTGAGAAATAAACCATGCTAAGCTTCAAGTAAGGTTCACGTATAGTGTACTCGGTACACTTGGTTACCATGGATGACCTTTGATTCCCCTCGATTATCCCTAATTGATTTTGGGTACACTTGATTATTTTTAATTGCAAGTGGGAAACCTTAATTGCTATTGAGTAAACTTGGTTACCTTTAATTGCATATGGGTAATCTAATTGCTTGCGGGTAACCTTAAATGCATGTAAGTAATCTTAAATGCATTTGGGAAGTCTTAATTGTATGTAGGTAATCTTAAATGCATTTGTGAAACCTTAAATGTATGTAGGTAACCTTAATTGCATGTGAGTAATCTTAATTGAATGTTGGTAAACTTAATTGCATGTGTGTAACCTGAATTGCATGTGGGTAATCGTAATTGATGTTGGGTAAGCGTAATTGCTATTAAAGTAAATGTTCACTAACGTGAACCTTAATAATCTGCTGCTACAATGTGCCTATGTGCTGTGCATCATCTGTTCCCTCTCATCATCATCATCGCCGATCTTTTGGTCTTTAGCTCTTAAGGTTTGAACTCAACAGGGTTTCAACTGAATTTCTGCAATAACGAATACTACTTACAATAAGTTGTTAGTAATAAGTTATAATGCTACTAATATATATACCGATGCATATATACTATATTTATGCGTGCCTCAGTCACTTAAACCATCATATCTGGCATGTATTTTACCTTCCTATTGTCAATTGTTGCCTTACACCACTCTATTTTATATTACCATTTCAACGTTCAAAACGTTGTATTTGATACTTTGTACACCTGCACCAACTGTATTAGTCATCCATTGTCCATCAAATATGTAATATAAAATTCCATTTAAATTATGCGATATGGTAAGGCATGGCAAGTGGTGGTTTTTTATGATAACTAAGAACGCTTTTTGAACGCATGCAATGAGACTATGAGAGCTTTATCCCACCTTTAGTAGGTGTTTAGTTTCATTTCATCTTTGCAGAGACGTACTTATCTCTTTTTATTTGATTCAGAAAGATATTTCAAATTTTAAAGCATCATGGTTGAAGAACTCATGAAATCCGTTCTGAATCCCTCAGAAGCAATCGGAATCAATAAATATCATGTTGATTTATCCTCATTAAATATTCGAGAAAGTGACCAAGCAATCGCATTTGTACTGGAGAACGTTTTCACTCAGGAGGAATGTCTAAAATTAATAACCTTGGCGGAGCAAAAGCAGTTTTCTATCGTCCCAGTTTCATATGGGGGGCACGAAGTGATTAATACAAATGTACGAAGTGGCGATAGAGTGATAATTGATAGTGAAGAATTCACAAGCCAGTTGTGGACTAGAATTTCTTCATTTATGCCAAGGACAGTTAAGGGAGGTCAGGTTGTTGGATTGAACGAGCGGCTCCGATTTCTGAAGTATTCTCCCGAACAATTTTTTGCCCCTCACACCGATGGAAACTACGTGCGACCGTTTAATAATTTGGAAATGAGTCTATTAACAATACAAATGTATTTGAATGAAGAATTTGATGGAGGGGAAACGACATTCTTGTCGCCATACAATCGAGATGAAACAGCAAAGGTTCCCATTAAACCAAAAACTGGAATGGCTTTGGTATTTTCTCAAGACTTGCTTCATGAAGGTTCACGCGTCCGGCATGGTAACAAATATACTGTTAGGACCGACGTCATGGTGTCATACGGTTTGGCATAAGGCATATTCACAGACTGGGGAAAGCACTACTGTTTGAATTTGAATTAATTTTTTTAAATATTAGTTTTGGTGGTAAATAAGTTGTTATTGTTTTTAAAAATCGAAATTTCTATTGCCTTTAATCATGCACCGTTACTCTGATGTAATACTTGAAATGAAGTGAATTAAATGTCTTTGTTTTTCTTTTCCGAGAATCAATCGTAATGTTTGAGTTTTTGCGTGACAATGCAAGCGTCTCTATATGAGTAACCGAAATTAATATGGGTGAATGAACCCTATCTTACTCTCATTGTGTTGCAAGTAGTACAAAGTGGGTTAAACATGGCTTCACGTTTACGTACCAGTATCCACATCTAGTAAATAATAAATATATATACTGTACAGCCATCATCCATTTGGTACACACACTTTCCCTGGTTTGGTCGATTGCACGGGAAAAGTTACAAACTGCATGTTCTACTATCCAGCAAAACTATAGAAGAAAGTCTTATACATATAATGAGAAAAGTATGTCGTTTTTCACCAACGCAACGTGTGTAATTACCCCTCTCGTGATCATTACCTATTAAGCTTGTCTTTGTATTTCTCAGAGAAAATGAAATAAAAACTATATAATTACTATGGTTTAATTAACTGTGCACTGCTACTGCGATGTTTCATCTGATGACAATATCCTCGCTTTGAAATACTGGAAGACAACGGCACGTTGTCGAGTAATCATATCACATAAATCATGTCATACAGAATCATAAATCATGCCAATGTTTGGCTTAACTGCTTGACTATACCCATCAAATGCATGCCAACTTTTAGAAAATTCGCTAATAACATTCCTACATTTGTGCGCTACGAAGAAGCTTCAATGTGAGGAATGATTCTGCACGCATCGAAAGGCACGGCCCTATGTTCCATAGTTCCATTGCTTGTTGTCATTGTATTGGAGGAGTTTTGAGAATTTTAAATTTACATTATTGTAAAAACGGAAGCTTGTCTTATGAACACCAGGAAACGTTGATGGAACATAGTCAACATCAGTTACATTCACTGTAGTACAGTAGATGCATGGCATACTATTAAATTGAAAACTTTCAATAAATGTTATCGTCAGCATGTACATGTCTACTTAAAATGTGCCTCTACTAGCGTCAAAACGTAATCCTAAGCAAAGTTGTGAGTACGGTCTCCTAGCCCGGATTTCATTATAAGAAAGGAAAACTAAAATACAACCGTCAACCAAAGTTTTTGTTGACACTTTTACGCACTCCTGTTTGTAAATTCTAGTTTTCTAGAGCATTGAATGTATTCCTTTTTAGATCTTGAATTATACATAATATTCATTTTACATGCATCCCACATTTCGGCATTGGCATCAAATCACAAGAAGCATACGACTTTACTCACCCACGGACATACTGGCATGCTGACTGAATGCAGAAACATTTGTTGATGAAAAAGTTTTTCGAGTTATGGCTGCTTGCGGTTGTTTCTTGTTGTGAAACCCTGGAGGGTAGCGTGGTCATGGTTGGCTCTTTGTGAGGGAAGAAAAGCTAAAGCATTTTCTTGGTTTGTTGCATCGGGGTTCCAGTTCCCATACTTACCTTACCTACCCTTTCTATGTTCTCATTATCATTAGTAAGATGATGATGGAATGACTCCAACTCTAGTAGAGTCAGTCAATGTGGTAACAATCAACAACAAACACTGGAGTCTACCGCTGTTCTTTCGACGTATCAATATCACTCTACAAGGAAACATTTCTGCCCGAAAACAAATATTGTGAAAGCAAACATTTTGTTGTCCCATCTTAAGTTAAAGAAAGTCAAAATTAGTATTCTTTATATTGCTATATGATAGCAAATTGAAGAGACTATAATTTTACCGATGAGAAATTGGATTTTATATATCTTTTATTGTTCTTAATATATTTGACTTCAGGTTCAGTGATGTTGCAGAAAGTTATTAAAAGATAAAATTTCGGAACGTGGTACTGACACCCTATGATTATTTCACGGTTCTAATTTGCCCGCATGCAAAAGGTTGAAAAATTGCGTGCTTTCAACTGAGCATTTGTGATTGAAGGCAATAGTACAGAGTATGCCGTGTTATGTAACACGGAGCATGAAACTGTGAACGCTGAATTGTGTGCAAGGCAAGATGAGTGCTAAAGTTTCAGCAGAAGAATTCACGGATTGCATTGGGGACGAGGTTGATCGCTCTGGAAAGTATGGTAAGTATCCTTGGCGTTTCTTATCATGAATGAATACAATGAAAATTTATTGATTTGCACCTTTCATCAATGGAGGGCCTTCACCACACAATGGCCTGAGTCTGATTATGATGGGAACACATCACGTGGAGCAATATCTTTGACCGATGGAAAACCCGTAGTCCTTTTTATTCTATTTTCTAGATAGATTTTCTTTGATCCTTTAGTACATAAATCAGTACAATGAAAGTGATACTGAATCATAATAGCAAATGCGCTCTAAGCTTTGACTTTCATAACAAATCAATTTCGTTATCAACCAACACATGAAAGTTAACAAGTCAAAAATAGTTTCCAAGAAAATATTGCTTGCACCACACAGGTTTTTTCACGCGATTGCGATGATGCATAATAATTTCATGCTCAAGTATTTTCATGTTGTAAGAAGTTGAAAGAGCGTGTTTGGGTTTGGTCGTATGGTTAACCTCTCAAAGTTATTTGGTCATGAAAAGGTTGTGGGTTCCAAATTTGCCGTATTGATTTGCCTTTATGATGTTTCTTTTTAATAATGTTTTTGCGAATACCAGAGCAGAACATCACAGAAAAAGCATAGCGTTCAAGTTGCGTCAAGTCTCATTATCCAGTCTGGCTTGAGCATGGCTGAGGCTCAAATATGATTTGATAATGAAAAGGAAACAGAAACACGCAAGGATGAAATAACATATTGATTCCAATGAAAGTGCCATGTGTTGATTGACAAAAATGGCTTCGTGTTGCTGTGTTCTGGTTGTCTGCATTCTGCATACATTCTTGTTTTCTTTGATGACCATTAGGATATAACTGTCATTACAGTGTTGACGTCTATCTAGCATTCAAGAAAGACGTTAGACATCTGTCTCATATATTCAGTTCTTGGAGTAACTTCAAACCAAACTTCAATTATTCAAGTATAACTGATTTCTGTCAGAATACTTCATTAGTTTGGGTCTCTTCTTCCTGAATGCATTAGTTCTTATCTTGCTCAATTAGTAAATAGGATACTAAGTAAAAAAGTACAAAAATGTTATCATCCCTAACATGTCCTATAATTTTTGCGTTGGTAATAAATGTATTACATTTATTTACGCCCAGCGTATATGAGATTGTTTGAGTTGTCCCCTCCTGTCCCGTTCTGTCCCGTCCGTCCGTCCGTCCAGAACAGCTGATATAGTCGCAGTACTACTTTTTTCATATTTGGACGGATGGAGCTGATATTTGGTATGTACACCAATTGAAGGGTGGGGAATTCAGCAAAGTTAATCAATTACCCCTGGGGGGAAGGGTTCATCCCCCAGGGGTAGTTTTTTACAATTTTGCTCGGATTGAGCTCAAATTCGGCATGTAGACTAATTGAAGGGTGGGGAATTCAGCAAAGTTAACCAATTACCCCTGGGAAGAAGGGTTCATCCCCCAGGGGTAGTTTTTTACAATTTTGCTCGGATTGAGCTCAAATTCTGTATGTAGACTAATTGAAGGGTGAGGAATTCAGCAAAGTTAACCAATTACCCCTGGGGGGAAGGGTTCATCCCCCAGGGGTAGTTTTTTACAATTTTGCTCGGATTGAGCTCAAATTCTGTATGTAGACTAATTGAAGGGTGAGGAATTCAGCAAAGTTAACCAATTACCCCTGGGGGGAAGGGTTCATCCCCCAGGGGTAGTTTTTTACAATTTTGCTCGGATTGAGCTCAAACTCGGTATGTAGACTAATTGAAGGGTGGGGAATTCATTTTCGCTAAAATTGGCGCCAAACATTTTTCGCTGGGCGTACTTTTACAACTTTACTAAAGTTTTATTGTATTGTACATTATGAATGTAAGCTAGACAATAATACCAGTAGATATACCCGATTTTATAAATAAAACAAACAAAAACTAAAAATGTAAAATGATTGTTTTGTTAAATATAAAATGATTGTTTTATTAGAAAATGCCAAGAATGTCATCTTCCATCTTCACTGTGACTAATTATTTTCCAAAGCACAAATGAAAAAGATCGAGCAATTTTTTATACTGCGATACATGATGGAACGTGTTGGGTTGCAAATCTTACTTGTATTAGCTTTTTGCCTGTCATTAGCTTAGTCTTTGCTGCTCAGTCCCGTAAAAGGTTTGGGGAATTTTATTTTTCAATTTTCACTGAAAGCCATAACTCTATACTTTTAACTGGGTAGATCCGATAAAGTGATGGATGATTGAGTGCTTTTCCATTTCTATCCACTATTGATCCATTTTCTTACACTTTTGCTTTTATCTAAAAACGTAGTATTTACTTGGAAATTATATACTTTAGTGGACATGTGTGTCTGTCCCGCTATGCATCTGCCTCCTACTTTAAATGTTTGCATGCAACGACTAAAATATTGTATGGTAGTAACTGGTTGAATGCATGCTAGCAGTATAAGCACTTCCGTCTCCGTCCCTTGTACTATTTACATTAACTTTGAAAACAACTACGTGTGGTATTGGCGTTATATAGCATTGTTCATAAGGAATAAGATTTTAGAACAAACCTATGTGTCATATGAAAT